>PVJH01002691.1:0-161127 GCA_004026705.1 Nesogale talazaci | reverse complement strand
TTTCCTTATTGGAAGCCCAAGTACTATTCAGGCACTGTAAACTTTAATTCCAGCTGCTCTCTCTCAGAGAGAGCTACTGAGCTGTTTCTCTGCTTCCTCCGATGGAAGAGACACACAGAGAGGGGAGATACAAATCACTACTCCTCAAAAGGGATGACTCCCCCAAATAAAAAGATCAAGTAGCAAGCAGTGTGAGGAATTGGTGCATGTTATACATCCACAGAAATTAAAGCAGGTAAATCTAGAAGAGAGCCAACAAGGAATGTCATTGTACTTTCTTTAACTTAAAATGGCCTGTCTTCTTAGTTAGAAAATACGTGCATGCCTTCGTCTAAAAACTACTAATGAGCTCTTAAGAAATAAAGCTTTTCTACACATCAAAAGAGTAAAACAAGAGTCCACAGATGTGGAAAAAATCTTTACCAGTGACACATTGGCCTAGGGACTAATTACTAATATCTACAGAATTCTATAACACTTCAATAAGAAAACATAAATAATCCAATTAAAAATTAGGCAAAAGACATGAATAGACAATTCACCAAGGATGATTCTCAAATGGCAAACAAACACATATATAAATGTTCAAAATTATTAGCCATTCAAGAAATGAAAAATTAAAACAATGATGATACATCATCTTATATCCATAATGATAGTCCAATTTAAAAGAAAAGAGAACAATAAAAACAAGAGATTGCAGTAAGACTAGAACTCTTATACACGACTGGTGGATTTGTAAATATGTACAGCCATTGTGGAAATCAATAATATGGTGATAATTAAAACAACTACAAATAGAAATACCATATGATTCAGTAATTCTGCTGGGCATATCCCCCAAGGTAATAAGAAACAGAATACAAACAAATATATGCTCTTCCATGTTCATTGCAACATACATAGCTAACAACAGCAAGATGATGAAAAAAAGTCCAAATATCCATCAGTAGAAAAATAGATAAAGACATTGGATACATACACACAATAGAATACTCTGCATCCCTAAAAAGCAATGATGAAACACCTCAAAACAGAGAGGGAACTGGAAATCACAAAAGGACAGCAGTTGCATGTGTTTGTTATGAGAAGAATAAACACAGAAAACAAAGGAAAAGCTTTTGCTCTCAGATCCTAAAATCTTCTAAACCTATCAGCCAAGCAATTGGTAGTAACGCTACATAGTGCCCATGAACCATAGATAACCCTGTTTCTTTGTATTTCTCAAAAAATCACTTTGACAGAGGAAGCTTCACCTCAACTGGACTCAGTTTCTGAAGAAGAGGAGAAAGGGAAAAAATAATTAGTGGTTGTGATAAACTATTATCCAATGGTTACCCCAGATCAACACACAATCACAAAAGTGATTATGAACACTTAATGGGAACACAAGTTAAAACACAAAGCTTGTCTTCAACAAGTAGTCATCTAAGTAAGAAGTCACCTAAATTCACATGGAAGAAACATACCATCATCAGATACCAAAGAATTGTAAATCCTATAATCCGAGGTTGAAGGAGGCAATAAACTTGAGAGCCTGGTTAGCAGAATGCTATGGATAGCAGTGGGAGCCCAAGATACATTTGTGCAATCTACACAGGATGTAAGCCTGATCTCTCTATATCCAATTTGAGGGATGGGAGGAAAGTGGTTACTAAACAGAGTGCATTGGAAAGACAAGTATAGACGATCAAAGGGATAAATGGGCCTTGAACAATTCAAACCCTGTCAGTTGATCTCCCCACCCCCCAACCTCTAGTGCAAGCTGGACCTGATCTGCTTTCCAACATTTTCTGCATTTTTGTTTTATGTTATTCTGTTTTTCAATTGTTCCTATTAGGGAAGTGGTTCTCAACCTGCCTAATGCTGCAGCCCTTTGATACGGTTACTCATACTGGTGACTCCCAACTATAAAATTATTTTCATTGCTACCTCGTAATTGTAAATTGTGTTACTTTTATGAATCATAATGTAAATATCTGATATGTAAGATATATTTTCATTGTTACAAATTGAACATAATTAACACATAGTGATACATCACAAAAATATATAATTGTATATTTTGAAAGATTTACTTCCAGTGACAAATAAATGACATTTTATCTTGAAGCATGGTGTATCATGGGTAATAGTCTTCATACTGGAAACTCCTGTGTGGGCATATCTTCATGTGTGTGGACCTGCATGGAGATGGATAGAAGAATGGTGTAGACCATTGGAAATATGTGTTTTCTGATGGTCTTAGACAATCCCTGTGAAAGGGTTGCTCAACCCCCAAAGGGGTCATGACCCACAAGTTGAGAACTGCTGATAAACCCTAATAATTACAAGAGTTATGTCATTGAGTTCACCCTCTTGCACTTGTGTCACATGTTTTTCTCTTTGTCTGGGATTGATGAATTTATAGCATTGGCAAATAAACTAAGTTTTTCATCAAGAGGAGGATGTGGGAGGGATCTGTGGAGGAAAGCTAGAAGGGAGACGATGTCCAGGAATCTGGGAAGGAAAAGAATGTTTAGAAACTGATTGTGGTAGCAATTTGTACAATACTACTTGATGAAAATGAACTATGGAGTGATACATGCATTAATTCTCAAATAATAAAAATTTTAAATATATTTTAAAAAGCAATTACATAACAAAAACATTGAGGTGGAAACAAAGTGTCTCAACTTCTGTTGAGGGGACAACCTATCGCAGGGGTGAAATGCTTAACAATACCTAACATAGAACCCAAGGGGAGAATATGATCCTAATTGGACCCTTTTGACCCAGTTACTCTCCAACCCTTGGTGAGTCAGACCACGTGCTACCACTAGGACTTTAGACTCTTTCATTTCAAGCTACACAACATGCATTTATAGGTCCCACCAGAAGTATCCAATTCAGAAACCCAACTAAAAGAACTGAGCTTTCCCTTAAACTCGCCTGTAGTGGGCTTAAGGAACTGACACACTCTTTGAACTTAAGGCTGGAACATGATAGCAGGAGAAGCAGAAGACTGATGATTTAAGCATAGAGAATTGGCAGCAATTGGACTTTGGTTTGAATTTCTTGCTTTAAGGGTGCCCAGTGAATGGTAGCCTGGGATTGCCATATATTTATTATTTGTATGCTCACTTTGCTTTTTATTACATGTGTTGGCATGGCAGGCCTGGGTCTACCTTGTAAATTGGTGGTATTGAACACTTTATGTTATCCCCAACATTCCTTGTTCGTGGAAGTAGTGTCCAGACACCTAAGATTTTAATCGGTATGAGTCAACAAGGCATGTACTGTGGTCTGAAAATCTGGCCTACGTATGTATAAGTTTCTTCTCTCAACAATGTTTTTTTGGGTGTGGGGTATATCACTGCCCTCTGGTGGGAGTGGGAGGCCCAGCCTTACTCCTGGAGAACTGCTGCTGGATTTGAACTGCCAAGCCAGTGGGCCGCAGTCTCACACTCAACCACTACGCCACCGGGGCTCAGCCCTCAGCAATATTTTAAACTCTAAATCACCATCTTATTAATGACAGCATGGACAGAATTACCTGAGGCCCCAAGGGGATGATTTATACTATTCTATATCATAAAGTGATAATGATGCCTCAAAAGTGAGGCAGCGACATATGTAAACCCTAGACATATGGAAAGGTTGGATCTCTCACGCAACTGTACCACTAATCTAAGAACAATCAGCCCTACTTGATACTCTCCTCCCTCATGAAGACATCATTGAAAATAATCTGAGTGTGATAGCTATGTTTGTTGAAGACATCAGAAAGATAATGTATGAGGTCTGAAAGGCTTGCCTTACAACAAGCAGCCATCTAAGGGAGGCATAAACTACATGCACAGGGGAAAAGCACACCAGCCTGTGTGAGCTGAGGAATGTAAGTAAATAAAGCCCACATCAGGAGCCTGGAAATGAATTAAAACTTAAATGCTGCATACCCATCCTTCAGAAGGTAATGAATGTGAGAAGAAGTCTGGGGTCCTAATGAAAATTAAACCTCTGGTGACTACTCTCTGACCATAACCCAAGTAGATGAATAGCCTGCCTTTCAGACACAGAATATTGCAAAGTCAATAGGACAGATGTACTTAGGTTGAAATGTAACACCTTTATTATTTGATCTTTCTTTTGACCCATTTTAAAGTTGTTTCAGCTTTTAACATTTTCTGCATTCTTTTAAATTGATGTTTTTCTTTGCTTTGTGTTGTCATTGTGACTGGTTTTTGTTTGTTCTCTTCCTGTTTTTGTTCTGTCCGATTTGCTTTATATGAAATCTATCATAGGTAAATCTGTAGAGATAGTTAATAATTAATAACCGCCTAAGGGTATGCTAGGGGAGCTTGGGGAGAATGGAGAACTAACAACGAATATGAAGAAAATGTTCTGAAATTGTTTGTGGTGATGATTGCACAATTCTTATCTATATGATTGAACTACTAAATTGTATAACATATGAATTATATGACAATAAACTATTTTAAAATATTAGCATTTAGCAAATTAACTTATAAGGAAGAATTCTCTGGAAACCTTTATATTAAATGTAAAGGTCAATTTTTATTACTTTTGAGATTAATAGCTGTTAGACCCCTAGGAAAAAAAATCTTTCTTTTTATAAGCACATTTTTCAATGTACTCCTTGAAAAAACTGTCTTTAGTTAAGTTAGAGTTCAGATTCTAAAGTCAACAAACAGATAACTTCCGAAATTTCAAGACAGATTCAGAAGATGATATGGAACCAGTGATATAATTACTGATGTCAGGGCCTCTTGACTAAAAGCAGAGGAAATTATAGAAAGGTGTTTATTTGTGTTTTATTGACTATGCAAAGGCATTTTACTGTGTGGATCAAAACAAGAATGATATTTCCCAAACGATTACACTAACTTAGAACCTGTAGTTTGGCAGAGGGAAGCATTCATACATAAAAGGGTGATAATGCAGATTCAAAATCAGGAAAAGTTTGTGTCACTTTGTGCCCTTTCACCACATTATTCAATCTGTATGTTGAGAAAAAAAATTCTTAAACGGTCTATAAGAAGAACATGGCATCAGGATTAGAGCAAAAATCCTCACACCAAAGCAGTTATCAACATGATAATAATTTGCTGAAGCTTCTAAGGATTTAATTTTACTTGTATCCACAATAGATGTTGCTTAAAGTAGGAATCAGGAACTTGAGCCATAGATTTATAGAGGAAATTTGCTCCAAAAGACTTCTGAATAGCATGAGAATGCTTTAAATGTCACATGGGCAACAAAGGTATGCCTGACAAACCCCAATGTTTTTTACTACTCTATATGCATACAAAAGCTCAACAATGAATAAGGGAAACTGAAGAACAATTGGTGTCCTTCAATTATGTTGCTGGCAGTGAATATTGTCTATACAGGAGTTGCCAGAAGAAGAAACAAATCTTCCTTGTGCAGCCAGAATGTTACTTAGGAGGAGGATGCAGAGGAATCAGAGGAGGAGGACGAGGAACAGGAGAAAAATCTCACCTTGGCCATGTGATCAGGAGGGTGCAGTCCCTGGAGAAGGTCAGCTTGCTTGGTCATGCAGAGAACCAATGGAAAGGAGGAAGGGGAGATGACAGCACAGTCCCTGCAATGATGTTCCCTGGTGGAGCCACGGTTGTGAGGAAGATACAAAGTCCCTCATTGTACTTGGGGGTTCAGAGAGTGGCAACAGACTGGATGATAACATTATTATCCTCAAATGAATGGTGCTCCAGTCCTCATCCAGTAACCTTCTACTCTCTTCATCTTTGAACTTAATCTCTTGATTGTAAAATTTAAAGTGGATGTCCCTAATATACAACCAAGGGTGAGGCTGGGAGTAAGTGCTCACATTCCATTATATCCAATTATTTGAAAGGCATCAAATGCACCATACCCCCCACCTGGCTTCCTTTTCCACCGATATGCTCCAGACCCTCAAACCTGCTCTCCAGGGTTATGCTCGCCATCCAAAGGCCAGCAAAGCATGCTTTCCCTTTTATTGGTGAGGTAAGGGCCGTGCCAGAAGGTCAACTTTCTGAACCAGGAATTCCAGACCACTCACAGCACCAGCAACACTAGAACATATCCGAGGTGAAGGGTTGGTCATGAAAATAAGAGCCCAGTCATTCAGAGATATTATGCTGATGAGCCACCCACTTTGTTGATTTGGAACAGTGAAATGCAAACTAAAGCCTCAGTCTTTCTATGATTTCCCAGGATAAAAATGTACTATTTCCTCTCTGTGTGGCTGTCTGATTCTCTTTTGTGTCCAGTACCCAACAGGGCTGGTGCACAAATTAGTTCATTCTAAGTAACTCTAAATTTAAACCTTCTCCTCTCAAAAGAGAAGGTAAGGGGACAAAATGAAATAGAGATGAGTGAGGAGAAAAGAAAAACATAGATCAAAAGGAAACTAATTTCCTTTATTTAAAAAAAAACTAGTCATTAAACAAACTCACTGCTGTTCAGGCAATGCAGTCTCCTGGAGATCCTGTACAATGGCTTTCCGAGGCTAATGCTTTACAAGATACAACATCTCCACCTTCTTCCTCAAAGCAAGAGTTGAATTTGAGACACAGAACTTGTGGTTAGCAGCCCAGTATGTTAGCCTTTATGGTACCAGCAGTCTTTTTGTTATTTTAGTTCCTATAATTTGGAGAGCACTAGATAGCACAGGAAACTGGAAGAGTGACCATTCTTGCACAATTCTAGGTATCGATGATTGAGATAATGATTGAGGTCATTGTACGCACATCATAAAATTATATGAAAAATGATAGTATCATTGTGAATATGGTAAGTACTTGAATTATTATGCGCTTATAAAATTTATGAGTAACTTCTTTCTAGATAGGCCTCTAATATTTGTTAATTGGAATAAGCAAAGACAAAGCAAGCAAAAAAATAATTGCAACATGATTTTTAGAACACAAAAAAAGTTGGATACCACTTCTACAGCTATCCCAGTATTCATATACTTCAATGTCTTCATACATTGTACTGTAGTTTTACTTTTTTTGCTTGAAATAAGAGCTGTTTTTGTCATAATTAGCCTCTCCAGCTTCTGCTGGTTGGTTGTCTGCTTTGAGGTCATAGGCCTGGACCGTCCTTTCTCTTTGAAGTGATTGGCTGAGAGAATGTCCAAATGATGCTCCCACATGGGCTATTTTAGAGGGCAGAGCCCTTCCTCATCTGTCATGGCTATGTTAGTTAAGCAGGAGGTGTGTCCAATTTTTGAATGGTTTTAATGAAACTTTAAAATCATCACATTTTTCCTGTAGTATCTCTATCTATCATCTATCTATCTTTATTATTAATCACTTGTTCATATTTTGTCTTGCCATTGAAATAATTAATTGAGAGTAAACAACAGAAGTCATATGACTGCATACCCCTCCAGCATACTTAAGCTAAAAAGCCGCTGCAATTGAGTAGATTCTGACTGATAGCGTCCCTACAGGTCAGGGGCACAACTGCCCCAGTGGTTTCCAAGAATCCAATGGGTTTGCTCTGTTACCGGAGAGATCATTAGCACCAGAGGAACCCCATAGGCAAAGAGCCTAATCCTTGTTTTTAATTACTGAAGGAAGGCTAGACAATCTAGCCTGTCAGACACCCAGCAAATACAGAGATATGAACTAAGTAACATGAACTCTCTACTAATTAAGAAGCTGAGTGTGTATGCGTCCCTATAATGAATAATTAACAGAAGCAATTTGGGAGATATACACATGCTAATACGGAAGGAACTGTGGTTGGATTTGATTTCCCTTTTGTGTCTCCTTTGAAAACGCTCACAGACCAGTCACCATCCTGCACACCACCTTATAGGTATGTCATGTCTGGAGCCTCTGAGGTGGAAATGATGACAGTTGTTCCAGAAACAGCAATAAAGAGATAATTAAAAAATAATTAACAGGAACAATTAGCATGGGACCAAAGGAGGAGAGCTTTTATTTCATCAGCTAGTTAGATGTGATTAAGTGAGTACAGAACACAGGTGGAAAGGTACCTTGATAGACTGGTATAGTGGAAACGGTGGGTTTTCATTCTCAGGATATTTTCTGGGTTTCCCCTCCCACTAAAACTCTGCACGAAGCTGTCTGTGAACTTCTCTCCCTTTGGAAAGATGCCATCCAGTGACTCTCGCAGCCGAGCCACCTCTCTCCGTGGGGCTGAAGACAGAACTGCACAGTTTAAATGAAAGCACAGAGTGGAGCACGGAGATCTGTCAGCGCCATGCTCGTGGGGTGTATAGAGGGTGATGGCCTTCGCACCAGCAAAGGGGCAAAGAAAGGGAACAAAGCAAAAGCAGCAAATGACTAAATGGCTACAGACACTTTCTTTGTCATTGCTCATCAGGTTTCACTTTCCTAAGAGAAAGATGAAAGTTGTGGGGTAAAAATAGGACACAACCCTCCCTCCCCCCCAAAAAAAAGAAACAGGCACACTGACACCTTCTAACAGGAGGGTGTTTTTGGTACTGATTGTCTTATAATTGGACAAGACAGCATACACTTTTATCTAGTAATTTCCCTGTTACAGTCCCCTGCCCGGAGAAAGACCCCTAGTTAAACAAGTCAGGCAGTCACACTTGTCAATCAGATACACTCAGTCCGTCATACTGGTCTTCCTTACATTCTAGTATTAGATATGTCAGCTGGGACAAAAGCATTTCACTCTCTTAACTGTGATTAATTCTTCAGTAAACTGTCAATAACGAGACCTACATGACCTGGTATCTATATGATCATTTATATCATCATATTTGAATACTATTATTAATGTCACAATTACAGCTGTTGTTATCAGGTTACCCAAACCCTGTGAGCCTTTTCCCCTCATATGCAAAAATTAGGTTTACTTTGAAAATCAATGAAGCTCCCAAAAAACTTACCCTCCTTGTGCAAATAATTTATCAAGACCCATTGAGCTCAAAGCCATGGAATGTTATAAAGTAACTGAATTCTTGTCTTCCTCATCATTCATTACAATTCTGCCACAGCTTTTCCCTTTCAGAACATCAACAACTGTTAGATAAAAGAGAGCTAACAGTTGGAGGACATTAAAGCTGATTACCAATAGATTGCATTAACATGCAAAGCAATTAGGAACCACTGAAGAGTGTTAGCATGATGGGCTGATGCTTTGTGTACCAACCACAATTCTGAATCTGTGCAAGTCAACTCCATCTGCAGCTAGATCCTGTGATGCTTCATAGGCTATCTCTCTGACTCACTCCACGCCCTCTTCACCCAACAAAATGCCAGTCTTGTACCTGCCCAACCTAACAGCTGCCTTCTGCTTTCCTTGTCCAGAATAGCCAGTTCTACGGCAAGACAGTATGCTATTGAAGTCCATACAAATGGATTATTTTCTATTTCAAATAATTTTTTAACACTGCCAAAGAAGCCTCTTCCGGTCTCAAGCTCCCATTTTTCTCAGCTGTCATTCCAAAAACTCATTGAAGACCCATTTGCCAATAGCTCCTTCATTATTCTTAAAAGATGAAACTGCATTCGCCTGTCCTGATATCAAAGAGATTCCTACAACTTACCCATACGACCCTATTGTCTTATATTGAAGTATCTGGTCTGTCCACGCTAATCTCTCAACAATTATCTGACATCAAGGCAAATAACTCCATCAATTGACATCTATTTCTCCTGTACTTCAACCTTTCGTGTGTAGCAATTTCATATAAATATATTCAAGTATCTTTTTAAATCTTAACTCTATAGTACTTTAATTATTTCAACATATATAACACAAATTGCTTTCTAGAAATGCTCTGCCATTTGAAAATGGATATTCTTGGCTATAAAACTGACATGCTAATAATCTCCTCCTTGAAATTAGTCAATGAATCTTTAACAAGTAAAATGTGAACTCCTTAGTGTAGCAGGCTACGTTCCTCCTTATCTGTCCTGTAGTAGAACTAAACTGTTCTGTTTGACATATTCTATCAGCACTATGGATTTGCGATATGTTTTGCAAGTTATAAAACAGTGGTTTGGGACAAATCTCTGAAAGAAAAGACAGTGAGTAAGACAGAAATCTCAGGCTTGGTTTCCTTCTTGTAGCTGTAAAAGTACTTTCAAGTTATCTTAAAGGCAATTGTTATTACTCAACTTAGTATACAGGGGAGTAATAATAGCTTTCAATGTTAGATAAATTGTTCCATTTGAGACAGCATTTAAAAAGAACAATGATGCTTAAAGAAAGAACCAGTCTGTTAAGGTTGTCCTAGTGAGAGCTGATAGAGGCCTGGAAACAGTTGTAGCGCTTGAGGTGTGCCCCCAAAGGGTCCCAGGCATGGTGTTCACAGAGGTCAGAGATGAATAAGAGAGTACTTTGTCTCAGAAACTAAGACTCTAGAGAGTCAAGCAGAAGAAATAATGATCAAGTGCCCTAGAGAAAGAGGTAACAGAAAAGACCAATAATGTGACCACTGGATTAGACTAAACTCTTGAGACCGAAGAGCCAATCCTGTCCTTCCTAACAACTTTAAAATCACTCAAGAGCCTTAAATATGCTTTTCAAAACAAATGAAATCCGAAATAATAAACTTTAAATGTTTTCAATGTTTACTTCAGAGTCACACATTCCCATGGAAAGAGCAGCATACGGCTCATGAGCCACAGTTCGCCGACTACTGGATTAGATCATTGAGGATTCATTTAATATAAAAAACAGTACTGCAAGAGAGTTGAAAGAGAGAGAACAGAAGGCAGAGAGTTGGGCAGTGAGAAACAATACTTTTCAAAGTAAATAGAAAAAAGTGAAGTAGATGGACCCATAACAAGAATGATACACTCAAGATAATTGAACTGCTTGCAAAAAAGATGTTGGATTGACAAGTACTGTGTTGCCTTTATTTACATTTATACAAAGGAAAGACATCATTTTGATGGTCCAAGGCATCATCTTTTCAATTGCTTCTGATACATGAAAAAGTTGGGCAATTAAAAGGGAAGAGGTAATAATTTTGATTTAAATCGTGACATGGGAGAAACTTTTAAGTATATCATGATGACCAGGAGAATGAAAAAATCAGTTTTGGATGCTCTGAAACTGGAATGATAAGTTTCAAGTACAATGAGCTCCACAGGGACCAGGTTTGACCTATCAGCCTCTACATTCTCACCTGATGGGAGAGTTTTTCAAGTGGAACATGCTATGAAGGCTGTGGAAAAGAGGAGTGCAGCTATTGGAATCTGGTGTAAACATGGTGTTGTCTTTGGGGTAGAGAAATTAGTCCTCACTAAATTTTATGAAAAAGCTTTCAACAAATGGCTTTTGACTGCTGATTGACATCTTTGAATGGCAGTAGCTGGATTTTTGGCAGAAGCTACTTCTTTAGCAGGCATAGCAAGAGAAGAGACGTCAAACCAAGCTTTGGCTATGCCATTCCACTCAACATCAGACAGAGTAGCTCTAGAGTAGCCCTAGATGTACATGCATGTGCACTCTATAGTGCTGTCAGACCTTTTGGCTACCATTGTATGTTGAGTCTTACAATGCAAATGATGGTGCACCACTCTATGTAACTGATACATCATGTGTTTGCTACAGTTATTGAGGTTGTGCTATTGGTAAAGAGGGACAAGCTGCAAAAACAGAAATTGTGAAGTTTCAGAAAAAGAAAATGACATGCTGTGATGTTGTTAAAGATGTTGCTAGAATAATCTACATAGTGCATGGTGAAGGTAAGGATAAAACTTTTGAACTAGAGCTCAGCTGGATTGGTGAATTAACCAAGGGAAGACATGAAATAGAACCAAAAGATTCAAGGAAAGAAGCAAGCAAATATACTAAGGAATCTTTGAAGGAGGAAGATGAGTTTGATGATGACAATATGTAGCATTTACTTCAGCATCTATTCTATTTTAAATTTCTATTATAATTCTGAAATTAATATTTAGCCTCATGAGTTATTACATGCCCAGTAATGAAATTTCATTAAAAATTTGGTCTAGTTAGAAAAAAAAAGAAACTGGAATGATCATTAGAAGAGAGAATGGTGAAAAGAAATTTTGCTGTGCTTAGTTTTGATCTGTCATCGGGGCATTATTGGTAAAATAGCGGATCATCAAAAATGAGACGAATCTTCAATAGAATGGATTAGTACAAAAGTCACCACGATGGACTCTGACATATCAAAACTCATGAACACAGCACTGAATGTTGACGCCACCTCAAAGACTACTAACAATTACAAAAACAAAACAGAATCTCTATAATGTCAAAGATATTGTAAAGGTGAGAAACATAGGTGTTTATTTTTAGACGAAAAGAAAGGTTGGAATTTTCTTAAAGAGCTAAATAGAAAATATTTTAGGTGGGAGGGTATAAAATCTCTCTTGAAACATTCAAGACTTCCATTATAGCACAAAACCATTCAGATATTATATATATATATATATATATACATATACACACACACACACACACACATACACACAAATGAGTATAGCTGGGCTTTTAAAAAACTTTATCTAAAAAAGGTGGCAGTAGGTTTTCTGACCATAATTTCCTGATGTCTGATTGTCCAAAACAATAGAGGGAATGGGATTCAGGAATAATTCATGTTTGAATAAGAGGAAAAACAAATGATCATATACATCTGCCAATAAAGAATGGATGAGCATTAATTAAAAGCTTAAAAATTGATGATAGCTCTACATAGAGCATGAACACATGAAACGTGTGCATATTCATATAACGTGCAGAAAAATGCATAGGAAACATGTGAATAGAGGGTGTAGAATTTACAAAAAATGAATAAGCAGTGTGTTATTTGCACAGTTATTGTAATTACAATATTAATTCAGTGTTATAAAATTATGAGGAGTTGTATTTATTTTTTAAATGAACTCATTGTTTTTTAATGAACTCGTTAAGACTGTAAAGAATGTAATATTTATTTAATTGTAAAATGCAACTCTTAGAACCTTGGAAAGAGTCCTGATGTTAGCACAAGGACCTTCCTTTTACCTGCTGCTTAAATTATAGTGGAAAGAAACTTGTCACTCTCCACACTAAAAGGAAGGTCTGATTTTAAAAGGATCACATTATCCTCTCTCAAACCGGGATCTACACATACCTTACTTGGAAAGCTGATTGTGGAATCCTGGCTTATTTCCATGACTAAAGCAATGTGATTAAGTTCCTATAGGCTTTGGATAATCACCCAGCCTTTTTGATTTTTATAATCAGGTCAGGGCTTCAATCAATGAAGCTCTCAACACTATTGACTGCGTGAAGAATCTGGGCGGGGTAGCACCTGAAAACAAGAGCTGCGGTTTGGCTGCACAAAAGCCTTAAAATAGTTTCCAAGTGTTAGTTCAAACAATTTGGTAATGAGGGTATGGCATAATGTGGACACTTGGATTCAAATGCATGCTGGGTAAGGGCATGTTTGTTAGAGAAAGCAAGGCAATGCTATCTATATTTTATTTTTAACCATTGCCATTGTCTTTCATTCAGAAAGGTACCTATACCATATTTGTCTGATCCTTGCATTTATGATGACTCAAAATTTGCTTAGGGAGTTTTTTTTAGATCACATTGTGGGGATAATATATTCATTTCTCTTAAAGACTGTTTAACAAGGACATTTTTCTCTGTCCTATATAAAAGCAAGAGGAAAAGTGAAAACTGCTTTGATAGCAGTCCCCTTTGCCCACCCTGCCTCTTGCCCATCTATTTTCAATAAGACCGCCTTACTTGAGACAGGGGAGAAGGGTGGTGAATATTGGGTGGCAAAAATCAGTTTTGCTAGAGTTAAAAAATGTTCTAGTTCCTGTCAAGAGAGACATTGAAGACATTAGCTCCTCTCCAAGACCATACTGCTGAATGACTCCAGGGAAAAGCTGTGGGCAGCTTTTCTCCGCAGTGAAGGGAAGAAAAATAGTAACGGGAAAAAGTGTTAGGCAGCAAAGAAGCAAGGGGATTGGAGGCACAGGCCAACAACAAATGTATCTCTTGGTAGTGCTGTGGATTGATGGAGAGCGTTTCATCCTGGAGCGGTTCTCAATATCCCACACTTGCAGTTTGAACAAAGAAAAGCAAATGAAAAAAGGCAAAAAAGACAAGGCATCCAATGGCAGAAAGGACACAAACAACATTATCAGAAGGACCCTAAGCTCTGCAACTCCCATATAGATGTGGGAAAGGCTCACAGGTTTGCAGGCCGTCCTTCCTGCACTCCATTCGGTTGGTTGAAAAGTTGAGTCACAGCCGTGCTGGGACTAGAATCTGTCCCAGGAAAGCAAACCATAACAAATGGTACAGCCAGTTCCGTAAATCACAGGCTCAGAAAACCTTGACTTACTCTAAAGCTGTATTTTCTCAGTTCTAAGAATTTGAAACTGGGCCCAAGCATAAGCTTTATGGTGCACTGTCTCCCTCAATGATCCAGGAGTCCTTGAAATGTTTTCAAAGGGCATGTTGCATTAGAAAAGGTACCCAAAGCACCACTTAAGCAAGAGCCTTCAGTGCAACCCAAAGAACTGGTCATTCCCACCCATTGCCCTCCATATGGGCACCTCTTACAGAGCTGCCCTTTCGAAGTCCTGCACACCTCACCTGAATGGTTTACATAGGCTCACCTTTAGAGATTTCATTTCCTTCGAGAGTAACCACTCTTACATATGATCTAAATTTTGAGACTATTCAAGCACAAAACCACAGAGCAGTATTTTTCTTCTTCTTCCAATGTATTCTTAAAAAAAAAAAAAAACTCAATAAACCCAAGCCAACCCCTGCCATCATGCATATGCTGAGTCAGAGTCACCCCTCGAGGCAGGGGAGTGGGGTGGGGGCTGTGTCTGAGATGGTAACTGCTACAGGAGTAAGTCACCCAGTCTTTTGCACTGCCAGCCATGAGGAACACTAGCACAAAATGTTGAGAGCGCCAGTGTACTACAAATTCCCGGGAATCCCCCCAAGGTATTTCATGTACAAAACAAGAACTAATGAATTATCTTGGCTACCATGGCTTTCCTTGTCAAATTGCTCTCAGTCACAATTGTGTATGTGGTCTTGTCTGCCAACATCAAAACCACACAGCTTAAATTTTCCAAAAGCATGACCACCTTCGGTGCTGAAGCCGGTCATAGGCAATATTTTCTCACTGCTTGTCTGAGAAAAACAATTACACTTCTATCCATGACAAGGATTCTGGAGTCGAATATTAGAGCTGCATGATGAACTTGGGCACCATTTAACCTACGCTACTCTTTTAGTACTTAATATCCCTTGTTAGTTGCCATTATCAATGCAGCAACAATTGCAGCCGATACTGGCATGGTAACTACCAGGAAGTTAATTTGGAAGACAGCTGTTTGCCTAACTGATTGGAGGAGATCCCTACTTATATCCATTCCAAAGAAAGGTTACCCAACAAAATGCTCAAACTACAAAACAATATAATTGATATCCCCACAAAATTTTGCTGAAGATCATCCAATACCAATTCCAGCAGTACATTGACAGGGAACTGCCAAAATTTTAAGCTGAATTTAGATGCCATCTGGGAACAAGGGGTATCACTGACGATGTCAGATGGAACCTGCTTTAAAGCAGAGAGTGTCAGAATTATCCTTACTTGTGTTTTGTTGAGTACAAAGGTATTCAAATAAATGGACCATAATAAACGATGGATGATATTGATAAGAACAGGCAGTTACAGAACACTTCATTGTGCTCATTCAGAACTTGGACTTGGATCAAGAGGCACTTGTAAGAAGAAGACAAGGGAGTATTACATGTCTTAAAATCAGAAATGGTTTATGTCAGGGTTGTATCCTTTCACAATATTTACTAAATCTGTACACTGAACAAATAATCAGAAAACTTGGCTTATATGAAGAAAAATGTGGCATCAAGATCAGAGGAAGGGTTATTGACCACCTTAGATATGCACATGACACAACCTGACTTGTTGAAAGTGAGGAGGACTTGAAGTACTTGCTGATGAAGATCAATGGTGGCAGTCTTCAATATGGATTATAATTAAGTAAAAGAAAGATCAAAATCCTCAAAGTGGACCATGATAAATGGGGAAAAGGTTGAAGTTGTCAAGGATTTTGTCTTGCTGGGATCCACAATCAACACTCATGGAAGCATCAGTCAAGAAATAAAAATATGAATTACATTGCATAAATCTGCTGCATAAGACCTATTTAGGATATGAAAGATCAAGAATGTGACTTTGAGAACACAAAGGTGCCAACTCATGTTGTTTTTCAGCATACACACAAGAAAATTGAATAGTGAATAAGGAAGGCCATATAAGAATAGGTTCATTTGAAGTGAAGAAGACTATTGAAAAGACCATGGACTGCTAAAAGGAAAAAACATATGTCTTGGAAGAAATAAGGCCAGTGAGCTCCTTAGAGGCTAAAATGGCAATCTTCACCTTCTATACTTTTGGAATATTGCCAGAAGAGACCAGACCCTGGAGAGAGACAGAGAGTTTGGTAGAGTGGAGGGGTAGCCAAAAAGCGGAAAGTCCTCTACTAGAGGGATTGACACAATGACTGCATCAATGGGCTTTAGCAGAGGAACAATTGTGAAGATGGTACAAGGACAAGCAGTATTTTGTTATGTTGTGCATTGGGTCTCTATGGGTCAGAGCCGACACAATGGCACCTAACAACAATAAAAACAGAAGTCGAATATTGATTTCATTTCATTGCCCTGGCTGCTGTGGTAATAACAGTGAGTCTATTTTTAATCCCGATCAGTTTTTTATTGCATCTCTCACAGTGAAAATATGAGTAATGGACTTCCATGTCATAATACCAACTAGCTGTTCCAATCAAAATCCAAGCACACATCTTTGAAAAGACTTTTTCAACTACATTCAAAGAATCACTAAGGTTCTTGACTACTTCAAAATCATGTCTGAAATCCAACTACTTCCTTAACATTTCTATTCCTACAGTTCACATCCAAGCCATGATCTTTAGGCATTTGAGAAAAATTACTGGATTGGTCTCACTGTTTACATTCTCAATTGTCTATAATTTATGTCAGCTAGATAGAGAACTTTATAAGGATAACCCAGATGATATTGGTCCAATGTTTAAAACTCTCTGGTATTTTCTCATCTTGTTCTAACTTAAGAGATCTTCATGATGTGTCCCTGCTAAGTTCTCTCTCCTCCCTTCAAATCATTCTTGACTGCATCAACATAACTTCAGCAACTTTGACCTTCTTCCTGTTTCTGAAATATGTCCTCCTGAGAATGTTAGTGCCAGCTAATTTCTTTTGTTTGAAATGCCCTTCCTTTGTTCCCAATATATGTGTGTTTTCTTTCTTGGTATTCAGATCTCAACTTAGAAAATGGTCCTGGTCAATGAATTCAATGAAGCACTTCATTTCTTATTTATTTCCTAATCATTTTAATTAACATGAAAAACACTTATAATTTTATATATTACTCTCATTTATTTTACTGTTCACTCATTTAACTGATGGATACTTCAAACTGCATTACCAATATACCTTCTTGTCATCAACACTATCCCCTAATTATCTGGACTTATGGTTTAGATGGCAGATGTCAAATGAATTCTTCCAAAAAGATCTGACAGGATCCTATCAGCAATATATTTCAGAGGAAAAAAACACCATGCTTTTCAAAATATTCAGATCTGTAATTAATATGTCTAGACCAAGAAAATATTGATACATAAAGCTGAAACATCTGTTAACCCCACACCTCCTGAACACGTGAACCCTATGGTTGAGAAAGGATACCTCAGCGGATTCTTCCATGGTTCATTAGTTCCCCTCCTCTACTGCCATTCTTTCCACTGTTTTGCTCTGGCAGGTCCTAATCCTTCTATTATTAAGAAAGAGTGCGAAGAAAAGGACAGGGAGAAAAAAAATCTGATACTGGTGCCAGAGTCATGTGCTAGAGGTTTTCTATCCCTGACAGTTAGCTACAGTTCTCTCTTTCAATCTAGGTACTTGCCTGGGTTTTTCAAAATCATAAGCAATCCTTTCTCTGAAGATCTTTCACCTGAAGTATCCTGACGTAAGTATCATCTTCTTCCTTGTGGACCTACTTCGAGGTCATAGGACTCGAATCACATTATTTCTATTGTGGCAACCTCACTGACAGTGTAAATGTCATAACAAAATATGGGTAGACTTGATAAGAAAAGGAATTGCAGAACTTCCCATAGTGCTGTGCTTGAACTTCAAAGAAGAAGCCCTTGTACAAACAGAACAAGGGAATAACACATGGCCTAAACTCATGAAAGATGTGTGTCAGGTTGTATCCTCTCACTATATTTGTTGAAGTTGTATGCTGAGCAAATCACCAGAGAGGCTAGATTCTATGAAGAAGAGCGTGGTGTCAGAATTGGAGAAATGTTTGTTAAAACCTGTGATAGGCACATGCCACAGCCTTGCTTGCTGAAAGGGAAGACAAACTAAAGCCTGTGCTGTTAAATATCAAGGGTGATAGCCTTCACAATTTTCTTGAGTTGAGTGATCTAGAGAAACAAACCCAGTGACACTCATATGTAGAAGAAATAGTGTTATATCGACAAGTAATTTTCTATCAAAAGAAGGAATTCCAGCCTAGTCCAACTCAAATCCAAAAGTCTGATGTCATCAAGGACCCTCTTCAGACTCACATAGCTGCACACCAGCAATGCTGAAATGCGAAGGAAGAAAATCACAGATCAATGGATGCAAAGGAAGTGGGTCCTTGGTTCCTCAAGAAAGGGCAGGGCACCTGCAGCTCTGCGGGTCCAGTGGCCCAAACGGGGTAATGCTTGGAGTTAACACTCACTAGAGACCTAGTGAGATTCTAGTAAGGAGGAAAATGAGGTGGCCTCACTGTTATACCAGTGGCTATCTTCACACTCCAAGGAGAGACCATCATGTTACCATTTGATGGACAGGTTTGACTCCATCTCAAGCCACGAGAGTCTGACTGACACAAAGTCATCTCACTTGCAGCACAAGCATGGATTGTAAGTCAGTATAAAGGGTCCAGTATAGGACCACTGAAAAAAGTGTTTCAAAAGGGGTGATGGCAATATATGTACAAATGTGCTTGACACAATGAATGTAGGGATTGTTAGAAGAACTGTAAGCGTCCCCAATAAAAAGATTTTTTTAAAGAAGAAGAACAATCACTGGACCAATATTTGGAAATCCCCTCATAGAAGGATCTCGAGGAAGGGATGAGTCACCCAGGGTACAATATAGGACCAATGAAACATAAATTATTCCTCTAATTTTGTAATGTTTCCCTCTCTGCCCTACCATGACCTCCGTTCTACTTTACAAATTCAGGTAGACCAGAGCATGCATACTGGTCCAGAAAAGAGCTCTTGACACAAGGATTCCAGGACAAATAAGCCCCTCAGGAACAATAATGGAATAGTGATACCATGAAGGTAGATGGGAAGATGGGAGGAGACTGGGGGAAATGATGGCAATGGTCAATGTATAACTTCCACTTCACCCAGGGTGACAGCAGAAACATGGGTAAAGGGAGACAGTAGTCAGTGTAAGATATGAAAGTTATAATAATTTTTAAATTATCAAGGGTTCATGAGGGTGGGGGAGGATGAAAGGATATACAAATGTGCTTGACAGAATGAATGTAGGGATTGTTGGAAGAATTGTAAGAATCCCCAATAAAAATATTTTTTTTAAAAGAAGAAGACCAATATCATCACACAGGACCAGTAGATGACATCGTGATAAATGTAGAAAAGAGGGAAGTTGTGAGGATTTCATCTTCCTTGAATGTATAATCCATGCTCATAGAATCAGCAGTCGAGAGATCAAAGGATGAGTTGTAGTGAGTAAATCTGCGGCACAAGACCACTTTAGATCATTGTAATCATTTCCCCCTTTCTACCCCACCATTTCTCAATTCCCCAGTAGCACCACTCAGCACCAGCCCTGAAGGGGTCATCTGTTCTGAATTCCCTGTGTTTCCAGTTTCTATCTGTACCAGTGTACAGGGTCTACATAAAACCTCCTCCTTGGGGGATGGACAAATGAAAAGGGGGTGAAGGGAGATGTTGGACAGTGTAAGATATGACAAACTTATAATAATTTAAATTATTGAGGTTTCATGAGGGAGAGGGGAATGGGGAGTGAGGGGAAAAATAAGGAGCTGATACCAAGGGCTCAAGTAGAAAGCAAATGTTTTGAGAATGGTGATGGCAACAAATGTACAAATGTGTCTGACACAATGGATGTATGGATTGTACTGAGTTGTATGATTCCCCTTCCAAAAAAAAGATGTAAATACTGGCCCAAAGTATGTATGTATATATTGTGATTAGAGTTCTATGATCTCTCAATAAAATTATGTTTTTTTAAAAACTTTAAAAATGCTTTAGATCATTGAGAGACAAGGGCAAAGATGTGCCAAAGCCAAAGCATGGTATTTTCAATTGTCTCAAATGTACGTGAAGGTTGGCCACTGAATAAGGAAAACTAAATAAGAATGGATACATATTTGAACTGCAGTGCTAATAAAAATATTGAACACATCATGAACTGCTAAATGGAGAAACAAATCTGTCTTTGAAGAAGTATGGCCAGAGTGTTCCTAAGAGTCTGTCCATCCACTCATCCCCTCCTCAAGAAGTGGGTTGACCAGGCATGGGAGGGAGAAAGTGGAGCAGCCTGGGGAGGCCTGGAGTCCTGGGCGAGCCTTCGGGCTGGGTGGAGATGAATCTGTTGGGTTTGGAGCATGTTGGCAGGAGGTACCTACCCTGGAGAATCATAGCATACACAGTAAAATAGAAGTTCAGCAAAAAAGAAAAAGAAAAAAGAAAAAAAAACCTGGAAAGCCCTCAAGGTGATGAACTGACTGACATTTCGGCTATAGCCATGGGCTCAACAGGGCAATCAAGAGTTGACACAGGGCCAGGTGGTACTTTTCTCTGTTGTGTACAGGGCCATTATGAGTTGGAAGTGACTTCATGACACATAACAACAAGAACAGTGATTCCTACAGAGGTCTCTTAAGCTTCTTCCATTTGGGCTAAATATCAGATAGTCAACTTGAGTATCGAGGAGTTTGTCTTCTAGGATTTTCATCTCATTATGAGTAAATAAATGCTCATACTTTCCCACATATGCACTCATTTAATTGACTGCAGGATAGCCATGGTAGAGCATTCATGTAGGACCTCACCACATTTATTGAGAATGAGAGCCTCAGAATTAGCCATTACAGTCACAATGTAATTCAGTCCAAAGTTTCAATCTTCAAACAGTCAGACTCTAGAGGAAGGTTCTATCTCTGCTCTGTCGGTGAGTCAACAGAATATCAGTTTATATGAAGTTCTCACTTTGACTTCACCAATAATGGCCAGAATAAAAATCAAAGATTCACTTGATATCTTCTCTCCCAAGCTAGAGTTTATGAATGTCAAATATTCTCTCCCAGGTTAGAGAACAAGGGTAGTTTGCAAAGATTAACTGTTTTCTTGTATCACATCGTGCAGGGTCAAAGTCAATTTCAAGGTTATTTAAGTTCTTCATATATCTGACATGATTCCAAATTAGAAAATTTCTAAATGGCTAATGATTTTATAGGTTCTTATCCTTGTTACGACAGGGGTTACATGGTAAGATGCTAAGGGCAAGTTCTAACCCCCCAGCCACCTCAAAAGAGAAAAAGGAGGATTTCTACTCTTTTTTTCTGGGGGGCGGGGGGCATCACTGCTCTCCGGTGGTGGAAGGAGGAGGCCCAGCCCCACTGCTGGGAGAATTTCGACTCTTGTGAAAACTTGCAATCTTGGAATCACACTGAGACAGGTCTACCCACTTCTCTGGGGTGGCGTTGAGTCAGGATCCACTAGATGGAAGATTCAAATGACCTACAGAGAAAGAACCTCACAGAGAGACATATTTCTTTTTTGGGGGGTAGGCATCACTGCTCTCCGGTGGTGGGAGTAGGAGGCCCAGCCCCACTGCTGGAACTGAACCTCCGTCCCAGTGGGTCGCAGTTCTGCGCACAACCACTACGCCACCGGGGCTCAGCCCGAGAGACATATTTCTAAATGCATAGTATGTATGTATATGTACACATTTTGAAATCAGAACAGTGACGAATATGACATGAGCTGAGAGCATCATTGACACGTGCAAAACCTAAGTGCATACCTTTTTCTCCCTCGCTTCCTTTCTCTCTCTCTTTGAAAATTGAGGAAGGTAATTAGTTACTGGTCATGATCCTTACTATCCCGTGTACCAGATGGACATCTCACTTTAAAATAGGTGGCATTTGAAATTTCTTAGTATGGGCTTCAGTCACAGGATTCCTGTGGGCACAAAAGGTTGGCATTTCAAATTCACCTGCTTCTCTGTGGGGCACATTGAAGGCTGGCAGGTGTCACTCTGTTTCTGTAAAAATGACAGCCTGAGGGCTGGGCCCCGGTGACGTAGTGGTTGTGCGCAGGACTGCGGCCCACTGGGACGGAGGTTCAATTCCAGCAGTGGGGCTGGGCCTCCTACTCTCACCACCGGAGAGCAGTGATGCCAAAAAAAAAAAAAATGACAGCCTGAGAAACCCTCTTGGGCAATTCTACACCATCCTATAGGGATGCTATGAGTCCCACCCTGCTCCAGGACAATAGATTTGGGCTTTGAGTAGGCCTTAGCCAATGCTAGTTTTACATTCATATTTATCCTTATTCAAATACACATAATTCTCTTATTCCCAGTTTTTCTTTTCTATAAAACATTGTGCTCATAAGATTAGTGTGTCATTTTTCATAGACCATCGTAAGCTATGGGGAAAATAAAGAATAGAGTGTAATGTCTTTGCAAATAGACTAGCCTCTCAGGTAGTCACCCATGCAGAAAGTATATATCAAAGAAATTAAATAATCACATCAAAACCAAAACCATTGCCTAGAGTCAATTTTGACTTTTGGAGACCCATTGACACAGAGTAAAACTATCATAAAGGGTTTACGCAGTTATAAAATTTATGAAAACACGCTGTCATGTTTTCTTCCATGGAGTGACTGCTGGATTCGAACCCTTAACCACTACACCACCGGGGCCTTTTACAGAAAAGTATGTGATTTGATTCATTTGAATGTCACTCCACGAGTACATAAAGGAGAGTAAACTTTTGTAAATACTTTCAACACTTTTGTTTTAAAGTTTATTAAATACTCATTGGAAGTCTCATTACCATCAAGTCTATGCCAACACATAGACCTTATGGTACAGAGTGGTACTGCCACTGTGGGGTTCTGAGATTGCAAATCATCCCAGGAGGAGAAAGCCTTCTCTCTCTCCCCAGGAGCAGCAGCTAATGGTTTTGCAGACTTTCAAATTTGGTAACCACCTCTCCCAACAGGGCTCCCCTTCTAAAGGAGAGAAGTGAGACCAACATTTAACCAAAAGTTGAAGATCAATTGTTGAAGATGCTCACTCCACTCTTTTGACACACCTTGACTTGCTTATTGATCCATTTGTAATAAGGCACAAATAATACCCAACCATGTTGGTGAGTAACTCTGGAAATTTCAAAATTCTCACCTCTAGAGGATCCCATAATCTCCTATAAAGAGTCTTCATTAACCTCCAATACTTCTGAGGATTGGCCAAAGAAGTATTAAACTTTCAGTGCCCGAATTAATGCCAGGTTAGTCACCTGGGTATTATCCTCATTGAATTATGTTGCCATGTAGGACTGTAAATAAGATTGTTCCTTCTATATGAATGAGTTCCAATCTTAATTCTTTGTCTCCCATGTTATCTTTCTGGACTGGCTTAGGCAGTGAAAGACAAAATAAAGATAAAACAATCTAAAGGTGCCCTGGATGTAAATTCTAAGTATTAGCGTTCTTCCCACACTCAACCTAGATTACTTCTACAGAGAAACAAACAAACAAAAAAGAATTGCTGATTCAACAAGATTTCTAACAAAGAGGCACTATCTTAAAGCCCCTGACAAATTAAAATAAATCCAAAAGAAAGTCCACACATGAAGACATAAAAACTTGAAAGAATTGCAATAAATCATTTAAAAATATCGCAATCACCTTATAGAACTTAAATTAATAAAAATTCAAATCAAGTTTTTCTGATAGATAATGGCTTTCTGGCTTATTATCTGTCATCTAGAACATCAGTTTCCTCATTTCTGGAATAGGATGGTAAGCTAGTCATCAGTAGCCATCAAATTTATTATGACTCATAAACACCCTGTGTGTGAGAGAATAGAACGATGTTCCATAGGGCTTTTATTGGTCATATTGGAGGGAAATAGCTTTAAAAGCCTATTTTGCAAGACACCTCAAAAGACTCGTGTCTAACATTTGTTAGTAGCTGAGCTTGTTAATGTTTGCACCACCAAGAATTCCAAAAAGAGAAACTAACTAACTAACTAAATAAAAAAATCCACTGCCATCAAGTTAATATCCACTCCCCTTTAGAAAATGCCATTTTTCTCCAGCACAGTGGCTGGTGGCTTTGAACCTGGGACTTAATTTAGTAGCCCAAAGCATAACCAAAGTAAAATGCTCTTATTTACACTTTATTTAAAATTTGAATGATGCATAAAGCTAACCAAAAAGCAAGAGAAGGACCTGTTTAAAGACACCTACAGGGCACTATTACAAGAAACCAAAAAAAAAAAAAACCATAATGGAAGAATATTCAAAGTCCATAGTTAAGAACAGTGGTGAAATTCAGCAGGTCACACCAGTTTTGAAGAACCAGCACCTAAGATTTTTGTTGTTAAACTGCACTTGTAATCATGATTCTCTCTAAGGTAGGAAGGTAGGCAGCTAGGTAGTCACACAATGTGTAAATCACACATTTACATTTACATTGCTTGCTCTTTTTTTACTATTCATCTGTGAAGCAGGGTATTCCAAGCATGGTAGTAATTCTCATTCCATCCATAAGTATAAAATATTAGGCTTTTAATACTCATTTATGCATTTCATAAAACTCATTATATTTTTGATGTAATGCTACATATTTACTTCTGTAAACAAAATTATGTAAACAGAAAAATGTGTCAGACAAGCAAAGGGTGCTATGATGTCATTCATTTCAGCTTTGTATATGTGACAAATTTCTACAAGATATTATGAGTAAATTATGCAATTCTTCAAAGTCTCCAAAGAGCTAAAACTATTGTCAGAACAATTGCTGTAAGTTCAGCAGAAGCAGAAAGAGATTTTCAAAGATGAACATATGTTCAGAGAAGAGAAGTCAACTGCTTCTAGCATATAAAACACAATGACTATTGTGTAATTGGCCTATGTCTAAAAGAATGGAGTCCTATCCCTACGGTTAAAAGATGGTTAAGGAAAAATCACACACATGATCACACTCAGCTAAAAGTGAAGAATGCAAGTGAAGACTACAATCACAAAGCAATATGGAAATACCTCAACAGTTTTCTTTTATCAAGTGTCATTTAATATTTTCATTCATATTTGCTTTTTCAGATATTATTTAATATTTTAAATAAAATAATATTTTAAATAAAATAAAGTAAACCTCTTTTATTGTTCTTATTGGAGCAGTAACTGCATGACATAATAAACTCCCTTTTGGTATACCACTTTTTAAACTTAAATTGATCATTAGAGCAGTGAACCAATTATTACATTAACTGAATGCCATCACTGGGTAATAAGAATTGTTATTTCAATACTATGTAAATCACTTTATAACTACCACACAATTCCAATCCAAATCCCAACTGCATTCTTTAAAGAAATGGAGAAATACAATACCAACTTCATTTGCAAAAGGAAGAGGCCTAAGGTAAGCAAAGGAATTATTAAACAGAAGAAGCAGGTAGGAGATACTATCTGACCTTCAGACCTATATGTATCCACAATAGTCAAAATAGCCTGATACTAGGACAATGAGACAGATATAGGCCAATGGAACAGAAAAGAAAAAAAAACAAACATAGAAGTAAATGCATTCAACCACAGGCAATTGATTCACCACAAAGGGCCAAAATATATCAAATGGGATCCTTGGCAGCCTTTTCACCAAAATGATTTTGGGGGAAAAGAGGATCACTACATATAGAAGAATTAAACAAGACTCATACCTCCATCTATGTACAAAAAATCACTCAAAATTCATTAGAGACATAACTATGAACCCTGAGCTATAAGGAACGTCAATGAGAACTTTAGGAAAAATGCCTGGGCCCTATAGCAGAGCATACAAGTTAGCAAGTATAATAAATGAATGACACACAATGGAAGGCAAAAAAGATGACTGGAACCAACTGAGAGTAAAACCCTTATGAATATTGTGTTAGACTGGGTTGACTAAAGAAACAAATTCAGAGACAGTTATATATGTGACAGAGAGATTTATATAAAAACAATTGTACATGCAGAAAACATAAGTCCAATATTAGGCCATTTGCTTGATACAGATCCATAAATTCCTCTTCAGAATCACATTGGCACTCACAATGATGCTGAATGCAGGAAAATCACAGGTCCAGGAGGGAAAGCTCTTGGAGATCCAATCTCAATGGAAGCATCACTGGGCTCCCTGCGCAGGTCTGTGTAGCTCTACATGGCTTGTCAAGACAAAGAGGAGAGGGGGTGTGTAGCTGCACTTTGAGGAAGAAAGAGAGAAAGGTCACATAGTCCTCCTGAGAAATCATCATCAATCAGGCTATGACTCGATTGACAGGCTATCATTTTATTGGAAGCTTGTACAACTCTTATCACAATCCATCCATACATTGTGTCAAGTACCTTTGTGGCCATTTTCACCCTTCACTCTTAATATCCTCAAGTTCACAGGATATGATATAACTATCACACATATCAATATACTTAATCAAAAGAATAAGACCAAATCTCACAGATTAGAGAAAAACCTTTAGCAATAACACAATGAACAAGGGTCCATGGAGTATTATACATCTCTAAAAATAGTGATGAAACCATGAAGTATTTCATGACATGAATGGACATGGAATCTGTTGTTTGAGTGAAATTAGGCAATCACAAAAGAACACATATTGTATGAGACTATTCAGGTTTCTCAGGCAACAAGTTTGTGTGCCTGTTGGAAAGCCAATTAGAGAAGGTCTCACCGCAACTGGGTCAATAGCAAATGATGGAGCAAGAGGGGAAAGAGCAATTAGTCCCTTCCACATAACATTAATTTACAGTCACCACAAATTATTTAACACTCTTACAGAGTCATTAGCACAACTTACTGAAAACCCAATCAACAAGTGATGGGGTAGATGACATGTCAATCTCAGAGATGGTCATGATGCTTCTGAGAGAAAGACTGCTGAGGGAAAATAAACTGCACTATTACTCTAATTGGGCACTTCTGACCTGGTTTTGATTCTGCCCTGGGAGACCGGGGCTCTGTCCCATAGAAACCAAAACTTAAGACTCTGTCCTTTAGAGATGCACAACACTATCCCAGAAGGATGTGGTTTGCAAATGCCATCGAGCAAAGTAGGTTTTATCTTAAACACACCAGTAGCATGCTAACGAACTAATCCCACGGGTCTAAGGATCAAATGTCCCAGTGTGACAAGAAGCAATGACTACTGTCAGTAAAGTTTGCTTCAAAAGGCTTGCCTCGAGGAGGCCCCCAAAATGACAAATCAAGATTACCAGATATGTGCTATTTCCTTATTCTGTTTTGACAACATACTTAGTCCAGTTTTACCTTTATGAATACACATCATTGAAAATTTTGCCTTATATCCCACCATCATTGTTTGTGCAAACCGAGTCCAATCAGCTAAATTGTTCATCTATACAAATCAATCACCATAAATTTTGGCTTAAAAACAATGGGGGAATAATTTACAATGTCCTTCAACAAAATAATGATGATTTCTTTAAATTGAACCAGAAAATGTACAAAATATAGATGTAAAAATGGATTTTGAGCTCACACTTAATCACAGACCTAATCTAAGAACAATGAGCTCTTGTTACATGGCCCTGTTTAGTGCTTGTCCCCATGAAGTGGTCACTGAAAAGAAGATTTCTGTGGCAATGTGTCATGAATAAAGCAGATAGTAGTACCTGGCTGTCAGAAAAAAATAGAAAAATTAAAAATAGAGAAGCTCCTGGACCCTTAAAGGCTTACCTTAAAACAAGCATCCTTCTAAGTGAGTTGACATCTAACTCCAGATGGAGTACACCAGCCCATGTAATCCAAGAATTGTAAATAATAATAAAAACCAAATCTGGAAGAGGGAACAATATTAGAACCTAAATGCTGACCACCTAGATTACCGAAGACTGTGGATGACAACCAAAGCCCCAAATCCATGTGCTGGGTCTCCCATGAAGATTAAGCCTAAAGTGATCCCCCTCTGATTCTGGACCAGGGCTAGGAAAGAACTTGTCTTCAGACAAAGTGAACTGCAAGGCAGATGATTGCAGCTGTAGATTGATCTAAATGTGACACCTTGTTTTGAGCTCTCCTTCAAGACCCAATGTATAATTGTTCCCTTCTTAAATATTTTCTACTTGGTTTTCAATTGTTTTTTTTTTCTCTATTTCATGTATCCTCTACTTCATTCTGTTGTTTTGTCTTTTGGCTTGGTTTTATATGTTTTTTTCTGTATTTACCTTTCCTAAAAGACATGATAAGTAGAACTACAGAGATAACAACTGGTTGAAGAGTTTCAAAGGGACATTGCAGGGAAGGTTGATGGAAAACAAAGAACAACAAGGAATTCAAGGGAGAATAAATGTCCGGGAATTGACAGCAATGATGATAACACAACTGTTGTGAATAATATTCAATTAGTAAAATGTATGATATGCCAATTGTGCGCTGGTGGAATGGTTAAAATTTTCTCAATGATTTAATATGCAATGATTTGAGATTAGATTTTGGAATACAGAGGATATAATATATATAATACATATATATATTCCATATATATATTCCAAAGATTTTCTTTTTCTTTTCTCTGTGACCTGGTGTCAACTATGCTTTAATTCATTTTTCTGTCATCCAGAGATTATATGTAAGCATGTATTATTTAAAATTCAAAGGAGGTTCTATACTTTACTTAATATATCCTACAACTGCTTAAATCTGCGTTATGTGTGATCTCTATATAAATATCCCCTAGACCAGCAGTTCTTAACCTGTGGATCATGATTCCTTTGGGGGGGGTCAACCAATTCTTTCACAAAAGTTACCCAATTCATAACAGTAGCAAAATTACAGTTTTGAAGTAACAGCAAAAGTAAACTTATGGTTGGGGGTCACCACAACATGAGGAACTGCATGAAGGGGTCGTGGCATGAGGAAAGTTGAGAACCACTGAACTAGACTCTTAGAGGAGTCAATTAACTTGTTTGACTCAAGCTCACATCTCAAAAACATGGCCTAATAAAACAATAGCATGTTTAGTACTTTTTGTTTCCTGCAACAGAAATGTCAACTTTTTGTGTGATTATCTTAGTATAAAATACTTATGTTGTCCCTCATGGGTAAAAGGAAAGACATTTGCTTTGTGTGTGTCTGTGTTTAATACCTCCTTTAGAATAAGATGAGAGGAAAAAAGAAAAGTCAATATTTTAGACTAATTTGCTGAATAACTTTATGCTGCTGAAAAGAAACAGCCCTAGAGGCCAACCCTTTCACCTGGCATGTTCAGAAACTCATAGCAAATTACTGTGCCTGTGAATCTGTGTGCTCTGGACTGCAGGCAATGGAGCTCTACAGAGATCAGCCACAAAGGCATTGATTAGACAGACATTTCTGGAGGACAGCTAAGTCTGTGCCGTGTGGTTAATAGCATTTTCATAGGAGTGACAGGAGTGCATGCAGCAGTGTCTGCAAGCCCCGCTAAGTTGTCAAACACTAAGCCCACATGGGTGAATTCACCCTGTTTGCCTTGTTTGAAATAAAGCCGCAGGAAGGACAAGCAGCGGCTATAAATTCAAATAAGCTTTTAAAGTCTTCTCAATTGATCACTACATAAAAAGACACAGAGCAATTGTATAATCACCTCACACACAGGTAGCTAAATATATTGCCCTTTCCAAATTCACTGATGTAAAACACGGGCTTTCTCTCCCCAGCTAATGGGTGAGAGCAGCTTTCCATTGCTTTCTTGTGATCTTAATACCCAGCAAGTAAACGACAGTTTTGAAAGCAATCTTTGGGTCAGACAGCATCATAGACACAATGAAACACACTGTGGTAAATAATGATTACATGTGAAGAACTCAAACTCCCATTGCACTTCAGACTCTGAATCTGTCTCTGACTTGTATATTAAAATTCTCTGTGAAGGTCAAAAACTCCAAGAGTTTCTCCTATAGCTCTTGTCCTTTTATGTCATATTATAATATATAAATTTGACTCAGAATAGAACAAATCAGGGATTTAAGAATTCCCAAAATATTAATTAACCTGAGTCTGCTTACAGAAAAGGGGAGAGAAGTACAGCAATGGGGAACAGAAATAGTCACTCTATATAAATGAGAATGTAAACAGAGTCTACCCATCCTACTGCCATCAAGGTGATTCTGACCCATAGTGATCTATAAGGCAGAATCAAACTATTCTTTTTAGTTACCTAGCCTGTAAATCTTCAAGGGAGTAGATAGGCTCATCTTTCTCATTCACATAGACTTATATGTAATCTACTAGACCATGAGGGTTCCTCCGTAAGCAGAGGCTGGGTGCCAAGGTCAATATATAGTTGAAGTCTACATTTTAACTCTGGATATATCCTCTACTCCACAGTCCATGAGAACAGTATGTGGAACTAGAAAGAAATATGATTACTTCAATCTTTCATTAAGGTGATTTGAAAATAAGGAAAAAAGTTTCTAAATAAAATATATACCTTTTCACCTTCAAAATTACCTTGATGAATAACTAGAATAATAGCAATCTGAGAAGCTGGACTGTATTAAAAACACAGAATCAGGATTAGAGGAAGGCTCTTTGACAGCCATTTTGTATGCAGAGGACAATCTTGTTTTCTGAAAATCGAGAGGACTTGAAACACAGATGTAGATCAAAGATTACAACTTTCACCATGACTTACATCATAGTATAAAGAAAAGACAGTTGTCTCAACTGAACCAAATGAACATTATGATACATAGGAAAACACCAGGGTTTCAATGAATTCATTTTATTTGGAACTACAATCAATGCCCAAGGAAACAAAAGTCAAGAAACAAAAGTGATGTACTTATTGCAATGAAAAAATCTACGGCACAAGACCACTATAAAGTGTGATAGAGCAGAGATGGTACTTTGAAGACTAATGTAAGGTTTACCGAGCCATGGTGTTTTCACCCACCTCATAGGCACGTGGAAATTAGATAAGAAATCAACAAGAAGAACTGATGCATTTGAATTGTGGTGTTGGAGAATGATTGACTACTAGAAGGGCAAACAAATCTTGCTCAAAAGAAATACAACCAGAAGACCCCAGAAAAGCAATAGTGTCAAGACTTCCTCTCACACCCTTTGGACATGTTACCAGGAGAAAGCAGCCCTGGGGTAGGACATCATCATTTACAAGCTAGACAGTCTAAACAATACACTACTGTTTATATCTCCACAGAGAAAAAGGGACCAAACTCAAACCCGGTGCTCCAGGTTATGAATGCAGTGTGATACCATGGAACTGGGAACCAGTGGAGGGGTCTGAGCGTCCAACCCCAATCCGAACTAATGGGGTAGCCAGTTTGGAGGACAGCACTGAAGCTGCAGTTTGGGGAGTGACTTATGCCTGACCAGAGCAAAAAAGAACAAAAGAAGGCAGAAAAAGAGAGAATGGAGAGCATCCTTGCCCACCAAGCCTTCAGGATGATATTCCCACTCAGAACAGCCAATGCACAGAGAGGTTCATATGGTTGGCCCCACTATGAAACATGGCATCCCTCACTGACCAAAGGCCCTTCAGAGACAACATGGAGATATGGGGTTGGGATTCTACCCTATCTGGCCCAACCACAACAAAAAGCTAAGGGTGTGCAACAGAGCATGGAGTTACCAATGGAGTGTCAAGGATATACTTTGGGGCCAGGGTGTGGCACCCCATCTGTCTCAATTGGGAGGCACTCCTGGAGGTCAATGAATAGACTTTGAACTATTTGTAGGTTTTTATGTTGTTATTATTTTTCTTTTTTACAGATATATATATATATATGACCTTGAGTTTTCTTTGTTGTTATTGTTTCATTTTCTTTGGTTGTTTCATCTTAGAATGCCTTTGTTTTTTGTACATATTGTTATCTCTGCAGGTTTATCTAGATAATATAGACTGGAGGATCAGTCTGGAAGTGAAAATTAAGGACTGATGGTTCCAGGAGTGGGGTGGACATGGGAGATGGGGAGGAGGGGCAAAGGCAGTGGTGTTGACTGGCTTAAGGATAAGGGAACAGCAAGAGATTCAAAATCAGTGACAAGGTGTATGTGAGAGACTCAACAGGGATTGATCAAGAGTAATGTAACTGAGAGAAAGTACTGAAACCCCAATAGAGGCTGAGCATGATAGTGGGACAAGAAGAAAGTAAAAGGAAATACAGGAAAGAACTAGGCAGTAAAGGGCATTTGTAGAGGTCTAAATACAGGCATGTACATAGGTGAATATATTTATAGAGGACAATGGGTAAATAGTAGATCAACTTGCATATACTTATAGAGTTAGTATTAGGACAACAGATGGACATTGGACCTCCACTCAAGTACTTCCTTGGTGCAAGAACACTGTGTTCTATTAAATTGTCATTCCCTGATGCTCTCCTTCCCAACACGATCACTGAAGACAAATTGTGCATAAGCAGGTGTGGTGAAAAAAGCAGATGGTGCCCAGCTATCAAAAAATGTAGCATCTGGGGTCTTAAAGAATTGAAGACAAACAACAGCCATCGAGCTCAGAAACAACAAAGCTCACATGGAAGCATACCAGCTTGTGGAACCATGAGGTGCCAAAGGGATCAGTTATCAGGTTTTAAGAACTAAAAATCATAACATTATGTGCTTATCTTCCTGATGTGATCACTTATGACAAATGGATGCATAAGGAAATGTGGTGAAGAAACCTGATGGTTCCCAGTTATCAAAAGATATAGCATCTGAGGTCTTAAAGGCTTGAAAGTAAACAAGTAGCCATCTAGCTCAGAAGCAACAAAGCCCACATGGAAGAAGCACGCCAGCCTGTGTGACCCCGAGGTGTTGAAGGGATCTGGTGTCAGGCATCAAATAACTAAAAATTATATCATCATATATGAGGGGGAGTAAAGATTGGAGATCCAGAGTCCATTAGTAGGAGAAGCAAAATCCCCTCACAGAAGGGTTGCGGGGAGGAGATGAGGCAATCAAGGGACAGTGTGACAACATTGAGGTCTGCAACTTTCCTCTAGTTCTCTAGTTCTCAAATGCTTCCTCCCACTCATTATCATGATCCCAATTCTACCTGACAAATCCAGCTAGACCAAGGGATATGCAATGGAGTGAGAAACATGGGGAATTCAGGATAGACGATCCTACCAGGACCAGTGGTGGGGTTAGTGAGATTGAGAGGGTGAAGAGAAGATAGAGTAGAAAGGGGTAACCAGCCAATTTCAGTGATCTATATATGACCTTTTCTCTGGAGTATGGACAGTGGGGAAGTGGATGGAGGGAACACATTGGATAGAGTACAATATGAAAAAACAATGAAAATTTATAAATTATTAAGGGTTCATTGGAGAGGGGGAGTGGGGAGGGAGGTGATATATGGGGAGCTAGTACTGGGGTCCTAGTGGTAGGAGGATGTTTCGGGGAATGATGATGCCAACAGGTGTGCAAATGTGGTCTGCATATAATTGACGTCTATATTGATCATGATGGGAGTTGTATGAACCCCCAATAAAATGATTTATTAAATAAACCCAAAACTAGAGGAAAATGCAATGGAAAAAGACTTTCAACAAGGCAGGCACAGTAGCTTCCAGAGTGGATGCAGACATAACATTTGTGAGAATAGTGCAAAACCAGATAGATAATCTTTCACTGTTTTGCAAATAAGGTTGATATGAGGCAGAAATAACTGGACAGTACATAACTGCAACAATAGGAGTTTGCATCATTTATCTTCCTTGGCACCTTCTATGAATAGGACATTATATGGTTTGAACACAGCAAACCATGTAATGGTTTGCTACCACTCATCTATCAGTTTATAATACTGTTGTGATTTGAATGTTGCTTTGATGCTGGAAGCTATGTCACCAGTGTGTATAAGTTTCAGCAGCTCTTCCTGACTAACACAAACTAGGGAAAAGACTTGGCAATCAACCTCTGAGTAACTTGTCCAATGGAAAACTTATGAATAGGAACAGAATTGTATCTACTATATTAACAGATTAGGAGTCATTCAGGTTGGAAGACACTCAAATACAGAGGTGGAGTGGGGAGTGTCATTTCCTTATGTTAGAGCTGGCCTTAATGATTTTGATGGACTCAAGTTTATATGACCTTTACTTTCTGATATGGCATAACACAACATGAGAAAAAAATCAGTTTCAAAGATCTTTATTAGGTTAATGTGGAATGTATGAATTATAATCCAAGGAAAATGAGAAGTTGTCAAAAATGAAATAAAGTGGAATGTGCAAAGATCGATATCCTAGTAATGAACTGGCATTGGTCATATCGAATCAGACAAATAGATGATATATTATACTGGAAATGGAAAATCAGACATGAATTGTATTCATTCATCACAGAAAAGGATATTTTAAGATCTATTCTGAAATACAGCACTGTCAGTGATAACAAAGCATACGTATGCCAATATGTAGTCTCCATTAAAAGGAGTGTTATTCAATTTACCTGCCAAGCAATAATGCAAAAGATGGAGAAACTGAAGATTTTTACCAATGTCTGCAGTCTGAAATAAATTAAACCTGCTATCAAAATGCATTGATTATTACTGGTAATTCTAATATAAAAATTGAAACAAATGGAGAAGTAACTAGAAAATATGGTCTGTGAAAGACTAATGCCAGAGATTACATTACAGAATTATACAATACCAGTGACTTACTCATTGAGAATATATTTTAAATATAAGAAGTAGTGACTACACATGTAGATCTCACCAAATACAATATGCAGGACTTAAATTGATTACATTTATGAAAGGAGACAATGGAGAAGCTGGGTTCTATGATTTAAAACAGGGCCAAGTTTCACACAGATCAACTATTCTTATGTAAATTCAAGATTAAGTTAAAGAAAATGAAAATAAATTCATGAGAGTCAAAATAAGGCCTTGAGCAGATCACACCTGAATCTGCAGACTATCTCAAGAACATGAGGCTAACTAAAGAAGTTTTGCTAAGAAATATAGAAATCATTATTATACCAAATATGAAGCAATTGCTTCATAGCATATGCCCATCTATCTAGGTCTGGACATGTCATAAGGCAGTTTTCACATTTGACTCCTCTTTCCCAAAAGATGTCTTTGCTATTCAATTTGTACCATGCCAGAGCACAGTTTGGAAATTCTCTAGCAACTCAAATTGTATTCCTTTTAAATGCTCTTTAACTGGGACAAGCAAAACTGTATCTGAAGGGTAAAGATGAAGACTTTTATGGATAAGCTTTCTCAACAAAATTCTCCTTATCCTTGTGAACTTCAGAGCATGAGCCAATACATTGTCATAATGGAATTTTTTTTCTCAGTGCAAATTTCCTGTTCTTTTTTCATTAATGTAGTTTTTAATTTTCCCATCAAAGCAGTTTCAATTTTTATGAAACTTCTTTGTAATAAAAACTCTGTGAGTCCCTTGTGTTCCTTGAGAAAAGCTATCAGGATTATTCCTTGGGAATCTCAAATATAGTCACCATAGCATGATGATCTGACTTGTCTGCTTTAGAAAACTTATACCTGATGATCCCCTCAGGAGCTACTTGTTTAGTTGCAATCAAAGTATTACTGATATAATTTGTCTGCAGCCACATCTTAATTGCAGGATTATGTTTAGACACGTTTAGTTTGGAATAAATCTGTGTGCCAGAACAGCAAAACTTTATTTTTTTTTACCTACCAGAGAGTCTGTGGGATAACCTCAAGAATGTTATGCATGAAGAAAGAAGAGAGTCATGGACAAGAGACCAAAACAGATGCCAGAAGGTGTTCTGAAACTAGCTGATGAACAGAATTCCGTACGTGAGTGAAAGAAGCAATGGCAAAAGACCTCAAAAGAATCTTTAAGAGGGGACCCCAAGAACAGGAAGGAAAGTTTTACCTTGAAATATGCAAATACCTGAAGTTAGAAAACTATAAAGCTCTCACTTGACATGTATCGAGGAGAATGAACTGAAGGAAAACTTCAAGCTTTGACTTCTAATACCGAAGAATTTTATGAGTAAAATAGAAGACTGTACAGGAATATTCAAAAGAAGTTGGAAGGAATACACAGAGCTACTGTACCAAAGAGAATTGGCTCAAGTTCAAACACACCAGGAGGTAGTATAAGCCAATGGTATGGAAGGACGATTCCCTAGCTCCACTTAAGGTATTGGCAAAAAAAAAAAAAAAAGGCTCCAGGAATTAATAGGAAAACAATCGATATGTTCGTAACAAGTGAATGCAGTTCTGGAAATGCTCACTCATCCATGCTAAGAAATTTGGAAATGGCCGACCCACTGGAAGAGATTCACGTTTGTGCTCATTCCAGCAGAATGCGGAAATGACTCAACAGCATCACTTTTAACACATGCCATGGAAATTTTGCTAATGATAATTTTAAAAGAGCAGTACATCAACAGAGAATGGCCAGAAATTCAAACCAGACACAGCCAAGGATGTGGAAATATGGAAATCATCCCTTAGGACTCTTTGGGTAGTTCAGGAGAGCCTGCTTGGAATCAATTTGGAAATCCCTAGAGTGTGAGTCCTAAACCCTCAGCCCACAGACTGGGTAGAGAACACATTCACCATGGGCTCAGAAGCGGAACATCCAGGAGCAGCTCAGGGACTGCAAGCCAAGCCTTGGCAGCTGTGTCCCTGCAAACTGGACATCACCCTGCCTCCTGGCCCTCTTCCAAACAGGCAACTCTTTCCCGTTGCCTACAGTGTGTTATGAAGCACTTCTAACTCACTGCCGTCCAGTAGATACCAACTTACAGTAGATACCATCCAGTAGATAGCCTAGAGGGCAGAGAAGTGCCCCTGTGGGTTTTAAGACTGCCCATCTTTATAGGCATAAAAAGCCTCATCTTCATCCTGTGGAGAAACTGGTGAGTACAAACTGCTGACTTCATTGTTAGCCACCTATGCCCCCACCTGTGCAGCACAGATCTGCACTTCTATTTCCTCACAGGGTTTTCAATGATGAAGGTGTGATCCTCACAAATTACTAGTATCTCCTATCTCAAGCATCCTTTCTTTAAGTGAGCGTGGACTTCACAGAAGTTGCAATTAAGCCTAGACTATTCTTCATGTCTAACATAATGTCTATGTAAAGAATTTTGACCCTCCATTCTTAGCATATTCTAAATGAATTTGACTTTATTTGACTTCTAAAATTATATGACCAATTACTAAAGAACTCTGGGTATATTTGCATAAGTCATAAAAGTTGGAACTTTTAATGAGCTGATACTTCCACAGTAAAATAAGGCTCCAAAGACTATCCTTTCTCTGTCTCTTGAAAGTCGTTCATGGTAGGTTCATCTAGATTTTTATGCATATCAGATTCAACAGACTTTCCATATATAAAAGAATGCTGTGACCAGCCCCAAGCAGTTGGTATTAAAACGAATTCAATCATGTCAACTTCACAGGTGTGAGACATATGTGATAGCCATAGGGTGTCAAAGGCTGGTGTGTCAGACAGGGTTCTCCTAGAGAAATAAAACCAGGACACTAGTAAATCTCTATATATTTATATAGATAGAAGGATATATATATATGAGATAAGAAATAAACAGTTAACTAATCTATAAGGCAGTATAATGGCTTGGTGCAACTCACTCGTGTGAGACAGCTAGCAGTCCTTGGAGTCTTGAGGACGTCGAGTAGGCCTCTGTAGAGCTATTCAGGCTATCCGGCTAGCAGCAGCAAACTGCAAAACAGGTCACCAACAGTCAGCCAGATGACAGAGTCCCAGTCTCCAGCTCAAGAGATGTATATTTCAGGGGTGTGGTGAAACAGGACTCGAAGGAACCACAGCTCACAGTGACACAGTCCATCATTAGGTGTCCCATGGGTAGTGTTGCTTAGAGGTCAAGGCACAGGACGAACAAGGCAGCTGTCTGGTCCAAAGATCCAAAAGCAAGAGAGAGCAAGAGTGGAGCTTGCCAAGCCTCTTCTATTTCCGCCCTTCAACTGATCGCCTGTGTTCACTGGCCATGCCGTCACAACAGACCTACCTATAGTCTTTGGCCATGTTGGCACCACAAGCCTACCTGTAACAACTGGTTTTTCAGAAGTCAAGCACTGGGCATTTTTCTAATGTATTACAGAGAGAGTTCTATTCACCATTACTGTGCGTAGCAGTCAAGATGCTAAAGGTCTAATTCTATAAGAGATTTTTTTTAATTAACCAGGACTGACTAAGGGGCTGCAGTGGGATGGCAGTGGGTGGTGAGAACCAGTACACTAGTGGTGAGTCTTGCTGAAGTGAGTCTTGCTACTCAATGTGTGCCACTGGAATAGTTGCAACAGAAACTCCAGAGATTGTTGGAAATGCAGAATCTCAGGCTTGACTCCCGTCCCAGTGAATCAGAATGTCCTCTTAAACCTGATTCCACTGTAGAGTGTGTGCCTATGATTTGAGAAGCTGTAGGTTAGAATTAGGAAAGCCAGTGTTCTAGTTTCAAGTCAGGAGTCCATAATAAATGGAGAGTGGAAGGCTTTCTAAGTCTGCCAAATACCAACAAGAGAGGTCACAACACATGCCTGGGATAAGGGAATAAAATGAAATTAAAACAGACTAAAGAAGATTGTGGTAGATTTATAAGAATAGGTAGATACAGGTTTTAGATAAACAGTCTATACAATCCTTTAACTATTCCACAATTACTGTTAAAGTTGAACAGCACAATCAATATCTTAAATCTCAGGGGAAAAGAAAATGACTTATAATGAGTAATGGTAAAAGTTATTACATAGTTTTCTCAGCCCTTCCTTTGTTATCACAAAGTGATTCTCGGCCAGAAAAAGATTTGAGCTTTGCTTCTATCTGTTGCACTGAAACCTCATAATTTTTTTTCTAGTCAAACCCAACATCATAAAATATACTTTGTGCTGTGAAAGTTAGGATAGGGAGAAAACAATTTGGGGCCATGGACTTTTCTGCTGCAGAAAATATCCTGAGTGGGCAGCTCACATATACGTCAGTCTGGTAATCAGTGTGAAAACTGCAGCACTGGAACTGAGGGTCATCGTTGAACTAATGCTTCACAAACCTCAAAGTTAGGGGCTAAATTTTCCCCATTTTACTTACTTTTCATAGGAAAAAGTTTAGGCTCTGATAGGAAAAATCATGCTCAAAGTCCAAAACTTGTGCTGTTATACCAAAAAAAAAAAAAAAGACAAAGAAAAATCCCCCCTACCTTTCCCTGCAAGTCTCTCTTCTGAGATAGACACCCTAACAAATTTAGTCACCTCTTGGGTCTCCAGAAAGATGGTGAAAGTGGAAACATACATATGAGAAGGCCTCAGATGGTTAGATGAAGTTTTCTACTTTTTATTTCCTTTTGCTCACAACTATCTTTAAGCCTCTTGTATGTAATGAAGAACTTCAGTGTGTTTTGAGATTACAGTTTCAGAACTCTATATCTCCCGAGAATCAAATGAGATGGTTAAAAATTCTTTTGAAATATACAAGACCTACTTGTGTGTATGAAAGTATCTATGAATCTGTCAGGTGAATTGTGTACCTAAAGAGGTATCATAATTAATAAAATATAAGCTCCTTGAGATTCAAAGACCTGTTCCCTAGACACTACACACCACCTTGGGACAACTGTCACAGCCTGACAAATAACAGTACATGCAGAATATTATGTATTAAATAGTTAGAAGTGTAATTGCTAGCATTGAAAGCCTAACTTAGCTAATACATTGAAAGCCTACCTAACTAAAAGAAAGTAGCTTACAACTTTCCTGCAAACTCTCTTTAAACTAACATATTAATTTTAGGTTGTGGAAATATCAAATCATTTTTAGATTCATTTGTATAAAAATAATTGTAATAAACACTTAAAAACTAAAGAGTTACCAGATTAAATACCAAATTCTACAATAAATTTGTAGTCAAATTTGTCCATATTTGGAGGGTAATAAATCCTTGGAGTTCTCCATGAAGGAAAAATTAGATGCAGCTTATGAATTACTACAGGAAATTATTGTTATGGTTTCCCTCAATTATAGATTAACAATAGTCATTTAACAAGCCAAAAGTGCTGCCAATTTTACAAAAATTGCACATCATATCATGTAGCTTCATTTAGATATGTGTAGACATTTTCTCTTGGCTCGCAACTCCTTACCAAGAGATGAGCATTATTCCTTCCCAAATTAAATAAAACTAGCTTTGATACTTATTTGCACTCTCTCCATTGACCATTATTTTCAGTATTACATGCTAAGACATATGCTATTCTTCTGGTCTTCAACCATCAAAGAGTAATACAATAAAAAGCTTAAATTTCAAGGAAATAAACTGATGCCTTGTAATGAGTAATCTTTTCACTTAATAGAAAAGTCAGAAGAAATTTAGCTCAGTCTTCTAAACAACAGATTAAATTCAGATTTCTGAATGTCATTCGACTATTCTCGTCAAAATATACTCAATCTCACTGTCATCATGTTGCTTCCAACTCATAGTGATCTCTTAGGACAGCGTGGGACAGCCTCTCTGGGTTTCTGAAACAGCAAACTTCATGGAAAGAAAGCCCATCTCTCTTTCTCATGGTCTATCCATTGTTATATGGCCTCTTTATCTTCCTTGCCAAGTCAGGTGAATCAGATTCCTCCGTGCTTCCAAATTCTAACCAATTCTTCTATCACCAGCCAGAGAAAACCTCTACTTTTAAAGGGCTCTTGTGAAAAGGTCAAGTGTACTGATGATGTATTGGGCTACTAACCATAAGGTCAGTGTGGGGAACAGAAAGATTTCTCCCCCAAATACATGTCTAACTAAAGTTGCTTGCTACATGTGGCATATGACTATACACTTGGGGATCAGGAGCTATACTCTCTAAAGGTTATCAGTCTTCTAGAGCAATCAGGCTGTATAGCCTGTCCCACCCTAAGTAGGGCCCATTTCCTTAAAAAAGAGACAGGGAGGTCAAGCTCACCCAAGAATGATCAAGGTTAGGCCGCCATATATGAATCTAGGATTAACCTATCTTATCACATATATACCCCTAATCCATCCCTTTCCTATAATGTGTGTGTCCCTAGATCATCTCTCATTACTTATAGGATAACCCCTTTCTGTGGCATGTGTCTTTACCTGTAATTAGGGGCCTTGTATGTCCCCAAAAGATACATAAGATTTGGTCAGAATAAAGAGCTCTACTGGCCGCCTCTCCCCCGCCAACTCCTATCCCTCTTCTTTCCCCATGTCCTCTCCCTACCCCCTCTTATTCCACACGTACCACCAGATGATGCTGAGGTGAGTATGCTACCATGATATGTGCCCAACTCTATTGTGTTAGTCCGGGTAGACTAGAGGAACAAATGCAAGGACATGCATATAGGTATAAGGAAAGGGTTTATATACAAAAGAAATGTGACCCTAAGAAGGCATCCCAATCCAGTCCAGTGCAAAGTCATAAGTCCAATAACAACCCATATGCCTGAAATCAGTCTATAAAGTCTGCTTCCGACTCAGGAAGTCACAGGTCAGTGGGTGCAGAATTCTGGCGCTGGCAGGGGTCTCCCCATGGCTCCTCGCTTCCAGGGCTCAGGTCCATCAACAGCATGCCACTGCAGCTTCAGAGGTCTGTCTTCATCAGGGCAAAGCCGAGTGGTCCCTCCGCTGGCTCCTCCAGCTTCTTAGATACTGCCAGCTTGCCTGTGATTAATTGTCTCTGAAACTAACTCCCAACAACTGGGGAAGATAGCTTCTCATCTTCACAAGGGAAATACCACGAGATTTCCCAGGAGTCTCAGGTGAAAGCCATGCCCACACAGAGGCCTCATCGGCTACTCAATGGCTTTCTTCTGATTAACAGGCCAGACTCCACCCCTACATTTCAATTATAAAATTAACATAAGCACATGACTGCCACAGACAACCCCTTGTTAATTTTATACTTTCACATATTGTTACTTTTTTGGCTAGACAGAAGTAAGATATTGTGGCAGTCAGGTGCACCTTAGTCCAAAAAATAACATTTCTGCTTTGTCCAACACTATGAAGAGGTTGTGTGCAGCAGATTTCGATGCAATGTATCCTTTGATCCCTTGACTTTACATGAGCAGAGATTATGGACCCAAGCAAGACAAAATCATGGAGTTTAATTGTTCCCCCCTCCCTTTTTTTTTTTTTACAATGTTACCTATTGGTACAATTGGGAGGGTTTTGCTATTTTTTACACTGCTGTATTCCATATTGAAATCTATACTCCTTGATTTTTATGAGCAAGTGTTTCCCATTATCCTCACTTTCAGCAAGTTTGGTCATGTCATCTGCATGCAGGTTGTTAGTAAGCCTTCCTCCAATCCTGATGCTGCATTATTCTTTGGGAAGTTCAGCTCTCAGATTATTTGCTTACCATCCAGGTATGATAAATAGGGTGAGGGGACACTATTCCTGATTTAGCAGATGTAAAATCTACCTGCAGGGGAACAGTCACAGACTCAACAAACTACAGGGCCATCATGTTAAAGTAAGTGAAACTAGTTAGATAGGAGACAATAAGGAGTGCTGGCATGTAGGAAAATACCTGTTCTCCATTAGACATGCAACATTATTTCATCCTATGAAAGAGCTGCCTTAGGAAACTGGAAATTTGATGCTAGATCTTCTCATTTTTCTAGGGAATCTCAAGATCTGGATTTTATTTTAGAAAAAAATTTCCCAATTCTTAGAAAACTGAAAATTACAAACAAAGCACATATATAAACCATTTTAATCTCAATGGCTGCCCTATATGTGATTTTGTTTTGGTATGAAGTGATTTTACAACATCTTTATATTTTAGCTTATAAACATTGATAAAGGAATGCATGCAAAATTCCACTGAAAAGGAATTGTTTGTCAATGGCAAGTATCTGAATGCTGTCACCACTAGGATGACCTTAGATATTCGCCTCAGTACCCAAGTCCCGGAGCAAAATAGGTCATTAGAAATCAGAAACTCATACCTAAAGGCCTGTGTTTATGCCTTAGTCTTGGTACACAGTCTTAAGGAGACAGAAAAGTAAGATGCTCCTATCATTCGTCCATGTAAATGCCAGCCAAATGTATTAGCATATTTAAGGGTACATTTGTTTTGTCCCTGTATGGTTTGAAATGTCAACACATAATCAATAGCTCATTTCCTGCTGATCTTTAAGAACTAATTTCTTAAACAAAATCAAACTCATTTTAAGAGACTTTCTTACCTGCTAGGACAGATTCTTCTTTGGACTTAATATCCCCTCTCAATCAATTGTGTGCCTTTCCTGATGAGGTACTCGTTTTCACACGAGCAAAACCATCATGTACCCCTTGTTGAGCTATTTTTCAGTCTTTGAAGCTCATGAAGACTGGAACTTCACTTTCCCTTAGCAGGGTTCCTTCAATAACTTCTCAGAGATGCCCCATCTGTCCAACACAGAACAAAGTTCTCAATTTGTTCTCAAAACAGTAGATTTTAAGGGAACTTTTCCTCAGTCTTTAAATGATACTAAGCTTTGTCCATGAAGACAAGGAGCTCCAGTATTGCAACTAAAATTTACTGAGAAGTTTAATTTGATCTCAAAAGCTGACTGAGAGCTTATGAACAAGACTCCTAATACTCATTAAAATCTGTGCAACTTTTAATATATTGTGACAATGTTTAAATGTCGTATGGTTTGTACAGATTTACCAAAGGAGACAATGACTATTTTTATTTTACATTTTGGTATTTTGCAAATTGTTTTTCCCTCCCAGGATAGCTCTAAATGAGAGAAATATCTAGTGGTGCTTTCTATTGTTTTCCCAGTGAAGATTTGTAGGATATGAAATATTAAAAATTTCATTCAGAACAACAAGAAAGTGCAGTAGATAAAGAAAAATGACTCTTTCTTGAAGCTCTCTGGACATTTAGTAGCACATATTTTCTCCTCAAGAACATCAAATGTCCACATGTACTTCAACAACAAACTGCATCCAGCTCAACAGATTGCAGTGGGCTCTCCATCTGTATTATTCTGTACAGGTTGGGAGAGAAATCAAGACTCAGCTTGTCAGTTTCAGTAACTCCATTGCAGTGAGTCTAAAGAATAATAGCCAACTCAATACTATTTATCTGTGGGTAAAAGTGATCCTCTGCAAATTACTCATCATCACTTTCTACAGTGAAAAATGAAAGAATTGTGTATACTTTACAGAAATGTAGATCTATGTGTTGATGTTATATGAGAGCATAAAGGCTAAGGTCAGTGCTGTATTACAGAAACATAGGAGAGAAAAAGACTTTTTTTCAAGGAGAACAAAGTTTATTTGGCAAACAGAAACAGAAAAGAATATCGGGGAGGGAAATACGTGTCAAGGTAAAAATAAGTAAATATTTTAAAGTAAGCTGCTTTTAAGAAACAGCTTACAGGAAGAAGAGTGTTGTCAAAGAGTGGCTATGCAAGGCTGATGAGTCCCTGAGAGGCAAAGACAAGCGCATATTATTCCTGAAGGGTGCAAAACAGATGTCATCTGCTAAGCCATACAGGAGCTGTAGCAACAAGATGGTATCATGGAGAGAAATTATTTCATTTATAATCAGCCCCTGAATACTCACTCATTCAAAAATTCACTAATGTATTATTTGGGAAGAGAAAGCAGAAGTATTTCTTCTTCCAATATTATTTTTATGAAAATTGCAAATATGATACGCATGATATATGTTTAGGCCAGGGGGATTCATTGAGATTTCTTTGTAGTGCTCTTGTTTCTCTCAAACAAATTAAAAACTTCGATAAAGGAAGAAGGCGAGACCAAATATATAGCATTAACTATAAAGGCTGGGTTAAACATCAGATATTCCTCTTCATTACTGCTTCCTTGGCCAGCCAGCAAAAATTCCGATCAGATAGGCCACTCTTACTTGCCAGAAGTAGAGTGAGTAAAAAGATGAAGTACCATTGGGACCATCGCTCTCCTGACTTGAACATATACTGTCTAATGACTTAGGAAAATAACTGGAAGAAACTCACTTCCCATCTAACAATGCTCGAGAAAACATCTTTGAGAAAATGAGCACTTATAATATTATAATAGATATCCACACATATGACACATACAAAAATAAATAATAGAAAATTTATATGATTATTTGTAGAGATCATTCATAAAAGAAGGAAAAGTGATTGTGCACACAAAAAAAGTTGTATTTCAGATTGGGAAAAAAATCACTCTGGGAAGCTATACTTATCTTTGCACAAAGTTTCTTAACTCCCTTTAAATTTCCCTAACATTGAATTTTAGAGGTCAGTACAACTCCTTCTAGTGGGTTATAGTATCAACACATGCACATTTAACCTGGTAAAAAAAATAATAGCATTGATAAATAATTTGTGCCATAAATTTCCTTAATAAACTCACTATGTTGGGATGTTTTAAAATCTTGCAGAATCAATTTGAACAGTAGAAAGAACATGAACTAATTGTAGTCTTTCATTGAAGCCTCAAATCTGACAATGTCTTGTTCTATAAGACTGTTCACATCTGGCTAAGGAAATTTCTGCATATTCTTTTAGGTCTAAGGCTTCATAATGTTACTCATAATCACTTTCAATGTCATTAATACCCTGAAGTATGCAAGAACCACATTGAAGCCATGTAGAACTATACTTGATAATCTAGTTCTCTAGATGTCCTCATACACTTATTCTTTAATAGCAAACTCATGCTATCAATTTCTTAGGCAATCTTTTAATGGTTTTGCCCAAAGGTAAACCCTTGACCTCATTCTAATAAGTACTTATAAAAATTTTACTCACTCTTAACAACAATGCTATGTACATAGCAGGATAAGTCAAACACTGAAAGTATGTACCAAAATATACAATCCTTAGATATGCCATTGTATAAGAAATTACTCATGAGTGATCAACTTTAAAGCAGAATAAACACTTAGAAAAAGGTATTGAATAAATAAGAACAAAAATATTGAGTTAACCTTGTGCACTACAGAAAAATTTGATAAGTATTTCCTTTCTCCAAATATTTGAAGAATATTAACTGATTAAAATTGAAATAATGTACAAAGCAAAATAACCAAGGAAATGAGTATGTTTGTAGAACACAATATTTAGAAATTTTCATGTGCTTTTCTAATCATCTTTACTGACAATATTCAGAAACTGTATATCTGGGTTTCCCAGATAAAGCACCATGAATGCAACAGACATCACTTCGGTTTTCTCTTAAAGAAGCTACTTGTTTTCAGATGTTCTGACTGCAGAACTTCATGGCCAACCTCCCAGAACCCTTTCTCACCACAGAAGTCTATCCAACATGGACTTCGATCAATGATCAGGTTGCACTCAAAAGTCCTGAATCATCACTAATAAAGTTAATAGGACAAAATGGAAATATCCATTTTAACGTCAAAATAGTTTTAATTTCCTTTTCTCATGTCTATAAATTCCTAACAAATACTGTACTTCACATAAATCTAGTTATGTGTTTTGCATTAAGACAGTATTTTATATTCACTTGGTAAGAACACAAGATTTATGACTTTGGAACTATCAAAGGATTAAAAAATTACAAAGGACGTGCTAATTAGTCTGAGCCTTTATTCCCACAAATTATTCTGGGTTTTGATGTAGGCATAGAGGATGTTCTTAAATTTAGGACATAGTCTGTTGGGTGTCTCATTTGCTAGGCAGTGAACTACACTGATTTTCGACATCTCTACATAGACAAACTGGCATGAAAAGAAGCGGATGAAGTATTTGCTGACTAGAAGATGAATTGACCTTCTCTGTTGTGCTGAGTAAGTCCATGATAGCTCCCTCCTTCAACACTTTCTCCAGCACGAGAAAGTGGATGGAGAAGCTTACTAATGAGCAAGCACCCAGTGCTTCCCCGTGATTGACGACAAAGTGGTGACTGAAGGAGTGCTAGTTAGTGAAACTTTGAAAAGAAATACTGATGATCATGGAATGCTTGGCTGACTCTCTCCCTCATCATGCAGGATTTTCTTTTTTCTTTTTTTTTTTTGTTTAGGATTTTCTTATCTCTGCTTCTGATGCTACTTAGAATGTAGATTTGAGGGTCAGTAAAATGATAAGCATACAATGAATAGCTCCTCTAATTAACTAATTATTACACTTTGGAAATTAATATTATACATAATGGCAAAAATGTCTAAAAGCCTAATATTTTTTTCATAGCTTAACAGGCTCTTAATGAAGACTTGATAAGCTAAAGTTCTGGGACTGGAGCCTCAATTGAATTTAAATTAGGAGAAAGCAGAGCTAGCCTCTTAATAGCATTGGCCAGTTCATAGAAAATGTTGCTGAAGTCACCCAAAATGTATCATAAAAAAATGGGACTGGATGAGTCAGCATGCTTGTTCATGCTGGGAGCAGAAATTATGTGCTATCTCCCCACTGTGATAAAGTAAAGGAGTAGGGAGTGTTATGGTACACATGCAAGAATAGAGCATTCTTTTCCAAAAATCTGTATTCTTCAAATTAGGGTTTTATTGCAAATGTATGCTAAGAACACTTTGGCAGATCTTAAAAGCTAAAATGGAAGTAAAATAAGTTGTTGAACTAATTAACAACATAAAATGTATTTTGTACTGTTCAATCTTCAAGCTGAGTTCTGAAAAAATTAAATATGGTATATATAGATTTTTTCTCAATTTCAATAAATTAGAGCTACTAGATGGAACATGAATTCTCCGTATATAGATCGAATACTATAAATAAGTTTAAGTCTCATTATGCCATGATAACAAGCTTCCTCAACATCTCAATGATTTATTTAAACCAATATCACAAAACTATATATATATATATATACACATACACACACATATATATATATAGTTGAATGGATATTGTTAAATTTTGGGACAAGTAAACTTGCACCCAAACTTCTTAAAAGTAAAGGAAACAAATATTAGAAACTGTGGTTCATGATAATAAAAGCTTTGCTTCACTTCTTTCTAGATTATACAGTATATTTTCCTTAGCACTGCTCATTGCGTCATTCTTAACAGGACTCAGGATGACAGAGGTAACTTTATCTGGAATGTTTTCCATCACATAAGAAAGCATATATTCAAGAGTCAAATATCATATTTGCTCAAATTTCCTTAATCAAATAAAGTAAGTTTCATTGCTGAGTTTAAGGAGAAAGGAATTAAACTCTAATCCTCCCTCCGGGACAGACACTACAGGAAGGAGGCAGCAATCTCAGTTACTCAGTGCTGCTGTAACAGAAATACCACAGGTGGATGGCTGGTGAGATCTTCTAAATATCAATTTTATTTTGCTCAGTTTATGAGGAATGAAGTCCAAATCCAGTTCCTTCGTGTGGCATGGCATCTCTCGTCTCCATCTCAGCTACTCTTGCTTGCATAATTGCTTTCCTAACTCAGAAGATAATGACTCAAGACATCATACATAGTTATTAGGGAGATGCAAATCAAACAACAATGAGATGTTATCTCACCAAGCATGAACAGCATCATTCAATAGAAGACATAACAAGTTCTGCTAAGGGAGTGGAGAGATGGAAAGCTCATGCATTGCTAGCGCAACTGTAAAATGATGAAAATGGCTGGCACTTTGTATGGCAGTTCTTTAAAAAGTTGGAAATAGAAATACCATAGGATCTAGCAATTTGACCACATGTGATATGAGAAATAACGTATCCTGGAGAAATAAGAACTACCACATGAACAGATATATGCACACCTATGTTTAGTGCAGCACTAGTCACAGTAGCAAACAGATGGAAGCAAGCTCAATGTCTGCCAATGGAAGAATAGATAAACTATGGTGTACAGTCTAGTGATGATGAATTTGCAAAGTATCTCATAACATGGATTAAAGCGAAAGAAATATAGAGCAAAAGAAGTCAGGAACAAAAGGAAAAATGAGACCATTATTTTAGTGAAGGTTTTCATACATACAATAAGAGCTGTCTACACTAGCCTTGCCTTATTAACATTGCATAAAGACTACCCTTGACATAGTGGAATTATAACCAGAGCTATAAAAGATAGAATGTATACCAAATATATTAATGTGAACATAACTTGGCCTTCAACAAAACAGAGAAAACCCCCTTTATTGTGTCTAGGCTTTATTTATTTTTTATACTATCTCCATGTATAAGGTTCATGCTTAACTTTTTTTGGAGTTTTTAACCAATCCATCAATACCACAGAATAAAGAACTAGTGATCTGCCTTTGATATTATTGCAAGCAAGAAAATGTATGGAGAAGTTCTCCTTCAGAATATATAAGATTACCTACCATGGATTTTAAAAATTCCTGATGACAGAAAGTTTGTTTTTGCTTCTTATCCATGCATCTTATATAATAATCTTCTTCTTCACAAGGTGGCAATCTAAAAGCTTCATTGTTCTACCACAGTGTCAGGCTTAAACTCTCGTTATGGACCCAATATCAAGGTGGGATAGGTTTAGTGTGCCAAACTGAAAAATAAGAACATGTATTTGGAAATTAATCAGATCTCAATTTGATTGGAGGGCAAAGAGCTGATAGACTCTGCAAAGGCCCGCATGTCTCTCTTGCTCTCTGTCAACCAACCAGTGTGCTGCTTTAACTAGATCTCTGCTGTGTGCTACACTACCTGTGGGTCAAGGCAACCCATGAGTAATGTTGGTGGAGATTGAGACCTGCTCTTTGAGACCTAGTTAACCACACTGGTTGTGTGTCCATTGATTGAGCTTGAGGCTGGTGGATCTTGTCACCTTGCATGCTGGAATTCGATGTCCCATCTGGGCCTGCTTCTTTAAGCTTCAATGTTACTGACTGCTGCCGGCCCACCCTGATGTCCACTGCCTGTGGTTAGAATTTGCCTGTTTTGCCAAGGGAAGACTCTGCAGTCTGCTTCCTTGACCTTGGACTAAAGCCTCCACAATAATTTTCAATATATTAACTACCCTAAAAAGTAAAAATAAAAAGAGAAAAGAACTAGGAGGCAAAAGGCATTATAGAGTTCTAAATAAAGGTATGTACACATATAAATATGTTTATATATGCCAATTGTAAAGTGGATCTATGTGCATATATTTATAAGTTTAGTATTAAGGTAGCAGATGGACGTTGGGCTTCTACACAAGTACCACCTCAATGCAAGAATACTTTGTTCTATCAAACTGGCATTCCATGATGCTAACCTTCCCGACAGGAATGCTGAAGACAAAGCAGGTGCAAAAGCAAATGTGGTGAAGAAAGTTATGCTTCCTGGCTATCAAAAGATACAGACAGCATCTTGGGTCTTAAAGACTTGAAGATAAACAAGTGGCCATATATGTGAGAAACACAAAGCCCACGTGGAAGAAACACACCCTCCTGTGTGATCACAAGGTGTCCATTGGATCAGGTATCAGATATGAAAGAACAAAAAATCGTATCAATGTGAATGTGGGGGCAACTGAACATCCCCTTACAGAATGATTTCAGGGAGAAGAGGAATCAGTTAGGGTGCAGCGTAGCAATAATGAAACATACAACTTTCCTCTAGTTCTTTAATGCCCCCCTTCCCACTATTATGACCCCAATTCTACCTTACAAATCTGGCTAGACTAGAGGATGTACACTGCTACAAATAGGAACTGGAAATACAGATAATCCAGAACGGGTAAACCCCTCAGGATGGTAAGGGTAAGGTGGAAGAGAAAGTGCAACTGATCACAATTATCTACATGTAACCATCCCCCTGGGGGACAAACAACAAAAAAGTAGATGGAGACATCGAATAGTGTAAGATAAGACAAAAATAATAATAATTTATAAATTATCAAGGATTCATGAAGGAGGGAAGTGAGGGAAGGAGGGGGAAAATGAGTTGATACAAAGGGCTCCAGTAGAAAGAAAATGTTTTGAGAATGACAATGGCAGCAAATGTACAAATGTGCTTGACATAATGACATATGTATGGATTGTGATAAGAGTTGTTCAAGCCCCCAATAAAATGATTTTTAAGTGACTTGAACTGAGACCTCTGTACTACTGTGTTTAATAATTAGCAATTAATACTCCTCACTGTATAACCTGGTTTAATTCCTTCATATATATTTATATATATAATCATGATTTTCCTGGTTTGGTTTCTCTAGAGAGCCCTGCCCAACACACAACAATCTTTTATCCAAGAACATAGAAATAAAGAGTTAAGTTATCATCACTATCAACCTCATCCCATTAAACAAAGGTGGAATTAGAACAAAATAATCATAATATATGCTCCCATACAGAAACACTGAGAACAGAACACAAACATATAGCAGGTCTTGATTTAAAGCAACTCTGAAATCCTGGGAACAGCCTTTGAAAGATTCTACCCTGTGAGACATTCCTACTTCTGTATGGGAGGTGGGGGGTTTAACTCTCCAGTTCTTTGTTCCTGGTTGCTCTTGGCTCTTCCCACTGGATATCACCCCCCCCCCCATTGTCTTCCTTGACCTCTTTAGGAAGAAAAAGAATATGCCAGTTTTGGAGGCTGATCATATTTCTCCTCTTATTTTTCTCCCTATAAATGATTGGAAGCTCTGGGATCATTTTAAATGTTGAAAATTCAGTCTCACTTAACAAGTTTTGGGACCATGGTAATCAATTTAAAAAATGCTTTCTTGTCTATTTGATTCAAATCAGCACCATGTGCTAAGACCCACAATAGCAATTTGCTTAAAATATGCCTCCACTAAAGTTAGCTTAGCAAGTTTCTGTGGAAGAGTTGTAATCTTAATTTCTTCTCCCTGAGCAATTTTATCCATTTGAAAGAATTTAGTGGGTGTTACTTCAGTCAATTTGAAGATTTTAACAATGGGATTTAAAGTCAAAACATGGCTATTATTCAATCCATTTTGTATATTTTAATTAGCACATGGTGCAGCAAAATCTTCAGTCTTTATCTCTTAACAATTGGAACATCTTTAATATATGTGTACAACTATTGGATGTGGTTGTAATATATTACAAAAAGGATATGAACTGAAAATATAAGTCATTGCTTTAAAACAAAAATGAAAATGTCAGGAAAAAAAGATTTTGCTAATATATAGTATATAATTTCAGAGCTGACCATATTTCATTGACCAAAGCAAAATATATGCTAAATCTTACATAGTGGGAAGAAGACAGGTAAAAATTTGAACAAATAATCTATCATACAGCTTTACAATAGCTACATAATATTTCATTTGGCACATTAAATGAAATGAGTAGGAAAAGAATCATTGGCCAAATTTTCCACACAATGAAATAAAAGCTCATAGAAATTAAAATCATAACCCCAAATCACAGCACTATTAGGAATAATCAGTGGGGTTAGAACTCTGGATTTCTGAATCTTAGTGAAGTGAGGTCTGGGGCTTTGGGGTTCTTTGTGCACTATACTACTGTTCATTTAAAGGTAGTGGCATATAACACAACATAGAGAATATGAAGGTTAGGAAGGTTGTTTGCTATTTGTGTTAGGCTGGATACACATATATTAAAATACAATGATGTTTGTGATAGTATTATATCTATTCACATACAAGAAAATCCAATCAGTACGACTATTATTCAAATTTATGTACCAACCATAAATCTAGTGATGCAGAAATTGAAGAATTCTATCATTGTCTTTAGTTGTAAATTGATCCAATGTGCAATACAGATGCATTTACTTATTAGAAATTGGAGTACAAAAATGAATGGAAACAAATAGAAAAGAGCAGTAGTTAGAAAATATGGTCTTGGTAATGGAAATGGAATTGGAGATAACATGATAGAATTTTACATGACTAACTACATCATTATCATAAATACCTTTTAAACAACACAAATGGTAAATATACAGACAAATTTCTGCAGATAGAATACACAGAAATCAAATTAACATCATCTGTGGAGAAAGACAATGGGGACACTCGTTCAGCAGCTAAAACATGGCCAGATAATGACTGTAGAACAGAATACCATTTACTCAGATTAAAGGTTAGGAAAATAAAAGAAAAAATTCACAATGACAAAAATATGACGTTGATGGTTTACCATGTGAATTTCAATAATACCCCCATGTATTGAACACCAAACACATTAAGAAGACTTAATGACCTGTGTGATGTCATCAAGAATATCATACATGATAAAAGCAAAACATCATTAAAAATCAGGAAAGATATGTCAAAATGGATGTACAAAGAGACTCAAAATTTGCTTCTAATCATAGAGTAGCTAAGGCAAATGGAATAAATGGTGAAGCTGAACAGGAAATTTCAAAGGCAACTCAAAAAGACAATGTAAAGTAATATAATGAAAAGTGCAAAGATGTAGAAGCTAGAAAAACAAAAAGAAGGGTTAAGCCCTGGTGGCATAGTGGTTGTGCATGCGACCACCTGAGTTGGAGGTTCAAACCCAGCAGCAACTCTCCAGGAACAAGGCTGGGCCTCCTACTTCCACCAACAGAGGACAGTGATGCCAAAAAAAAAAAAAAAAGAAAGAAAGAAATAATAGGCTCAAAAAAGTCAACAAAAAAATCCAAGGCTGGATTTGCAATCTTGAAAGATTCTATGGGAAAAATATTGGTTGGTACAGGAAGCATCAAAGAAGAGGGTAAGACTATCTACACTAACTGTCCCCAAAAGAAACAGTCTACATTCAGCAATTTGAAGAGATAGCATATGAGCAAGAAACAATCACTATGAAAGAAGTTCAAGCTGCACTGAAAGCAGTAATCAAAAACAAGGCTCAAGGTACTGATGAAATGTCATTTAAAATGCTTCAATCAGCTGATAGAGGATCAGAAGCACTCTTCAGCGCAAGGATATATGGAAGAAAACTATTTGGACAAGTGCTGGGACAAAATTCACATGTCCATCTATTCCAAACAAAGGTCACCCAATAGAATGCACAAGCTATAGACAATATTTGTTTTGTTTTGTTTTGGTTTTTTGGGCATCACTGTCCTCTGGTGGTGGAAGTAAGAGATCCAGCCATTGCTCCTGTGGAGCTGGAATTGAACCTCCATCCCAGTGGGCCGCAGTCCCGTGCACAACCACTATGCCACCAGGGCTCAGCCCTTCTTTTATATGTGTGTGTATATATATATATATGGGCTAATGTATGTCATATATGTGTCATATATATGTCATCTATATATGCTATAGACAATATTGTTTATATCACATGCAAGTAAAATTTTGTTCAAGATCATCCAAGAACATTACAGGAACACATTGACAGGGAACTCGCAAGTGTTCAGGCCAGACTCAGAAGATGATGTGGACCAAGGGATATCATCACAGATGTCTAATGAATCTTGGCTGAAAGCAAAGTGTGGTAGTCACATAATCTGGGGTCAATTTGAGAATTAAGAGTGTAGGGATAGAGTCTAGTCTGTCAATCTGGAGATAGTCAATGAGACCTCTGTGTGGGTATGGACTTCTCCTGAGAATTCTGGGGAATCCAGCACTTAATTCTTGAAGGCAGAAGACACTATCACTCTCAGTTCATTTCCTTGGACACTTAGTACTAACAACATTCACTCCCCTGGAGACATCCAACTGACAAGGCTGGTTCCCAGTAAGACATATTGGAGATAAGTCACAGGGACCTACCCTGATGTGGCCAGAAACCTGGACCTAGATAAGCCACATGAAGGCTCCTGCCAGCGCAGAGATGCTTACAACATCATTGGATCAAAAGGCTTTATGCACACTGACTTGTGGCCATTCTGCATTTGGCATCATTGCATGTGTTTCATGAGTCTAAAGAGGATTTATTGACTGGTATCCAACATATGGGCTAATATCAGACTTGTGAACTTGGATTGGGTTGGGATGTTTTCTTAATATACAATTACCCTTTATATAAAACTCTCTCTTACATACATGTGATTGTATGCGTTTGTTTCTCTAGTCTACCCAGACTAACATACAAAGAATTCGAGAGATATTTGCTTGTGTTTTGTTTACTCTGCCAAGGCATTTGACTGTGGGGTTCTTTAGAGTCGATAACCTTTGGAAGACTAGGAATTCCATGTGTGCTTTTAAGAAACCTCTACATTTATCAAGAGGCTGTTGTGAGAGCAGAATACTACATGTTTAAAATCAGTGAAGATATGTCAGAGTTGTATCCCTTCACTTTCCTGTGCAATTCTTATGCTGAGCAAACAATCAGAGAAGCTGACTTATATCAAGAATACAGCTCACAGATGCAAGAATGTTTATCAACAACCTTCTATATTTAGATGACATGATCTTGCTTGCTGACAGTGAGGAGGACCTGGAGCACTCAAGGCTAATGGCTGAAGACTGAAGACTTTATTATGGAATACAAGTCAATATAAAAACAAACCCAAATACTCACAACTGGACTAAAAGATAACATCATGATAAACAGAGAATCAATTGAAATTTTCAAAGATTTTTTTCTTGCTTGGATCCACAATCAATGCTCATGCAAACAGCAGTGAAGAGATCAAGCAAAACACTGCATTGTCTATGTATGTGGCCAAGAACTCTCTGAAGTGGTGAAAAGCAAGGACATTGCTTTAAGGACCAGAGTGTTTCTGATACAAGCCATGGTACATTCAATTGCCTCATATGCATAGGAATGAGGAAGATCTAGCAATAAGATATTCATATGTGTTATGGTGGTGGCAAAGAATATCAAAAGTACCACTATCCAGAAAATAAACAAAACAGGCATGGGAGAAATATAGGCAGAATGCTCCTTAGATGTTGAATAAAGATAAGAATGATGAGACTTTGTCTCACATACTTCAGGCATTGTGATAAGGAGAGATGAGTCCTGAAGTGGGCTACCATGCTTTGGTCCATGAAAAAGAGGAATGCCTTTGATAAAGAGATTCATAGTGTGGCTGCACCAATGGACTCAGAAAAAAGAACAATTGTGAGCATGGTGTAGTGTGGTACATAGGTAGTGATCCATCTAAACCAAGTCATCAATACCTAACAACAGCGGCATACAGATTTTTTTAGCCAATAAATCTACAGTCATTGATACTTCTTCCTTATTTACTCCAGTGAGCATGATGTCATCAATATAATGTACCAGTGTGAAAATCTACGTAAAGAGAAAGGCAATCAAGAACTCTTGGTTAATTTTAATTTACCAGCTATGCTCAAGGATAAACCGAATTGATTATTAGCTGAGGCACCTAATTTTACCACAAAAACTGCATTAAAATATGCTGAAAACTTGGCTGCTACAGGAGTACATATGGGTATATATTAATTATAAGATAATTACAAGAAGTTCATATAATCATGAGGCAGGACTATAGAAGTACCTGGTTGCTTTTCTCACTGAAGACAAATTGCTCCTTGTGATCATTTGACAAAGGAGTTGATAAAAATCATTGGCAAGATGAACCTCAGTTAAGATTTCATTGATATATTGACATTCATATGTCTCCAGTGTGTTGATGAGCCTTCAAATCCTTTTGGGTTCTCAGAAATTATCGTAAATTCAGAGCTAGTGTCCAGAAATTCCTGAAAAATCTTATTATTTTCTTTTTCTCAATGGACAACCACTCTTATAAAAGGCTGTAGAACCGTTGGGAGGAGGATAAGAGGAAGACTAACATTATATATTTTTGTAGTGTAGTGGAGTTCTTCTTCAAAGGGACCCAGCCTCTCTTTTATTCAAGGTGTTGTGTGTTTCTAAACTGGCTTAAGTTTTGAACTTGATTGAGGGGGTCATTATTCTCCATTCTAGTGACTCAAATTATATTGCTATTCACCTGGACTAGAATTCTTTCTCTTGAACATATCAAGAAACTATTTTGTAGGTTTGTTATTTCACTCTTAGATTTTCTGTTTCACTCCTAAGTAGTCAATGCCACAGGTTCATACAATTCAGTCTATTCAGATTACTACTTTGACTTTGCTGTCTAGTAGCATAGCCTAATGTATTTGTTTGTGTTGACAAAGTACTGCCACCTAACCCTAACTAACATAGGACCCACTATTACCTCCTTTATAATAAGATTTCTTAATTCAATGAGGCAGTTCCATTTGTCAGTCCTGATTTGTAGAAAATAATAATAGCAGTCTACAGATATGCTGGTGCTTCACTAATAAATTTGTTCCTCACTGTTGTGATAAAAGGTATGTCTTTGTGATACACAATGGACACATCTCAGAGTCTATCCAGATCCACTCTAAGATGTCAATTTCCCTACATTCTGAAGATTGAGAAATTGTAAGTCCATTTGCCTTTAAAATTTGATCTTTAGAAGTGTTTAGGCCATGCCTGCAAAGAAAGCTTTGAAAGGATATGCCCCATCCAGTGCTTCAGAGTACTCAGGACATTTACTTTCCAGGAGACTTGCCTGGGGTCAAGATCAACAGAATGAATTAAAAAAAGAAACTCCTTGGAGTTTGGAATTTTTGAACTCGTGGTTGGTACCAGTAGCTGGAAAAAATCCAGAACTATGAAGAAAACTCCTCTCTAGGACTGAACATTAAACGGGGTGTGAAATATTTGCTAGGTGACCACCTGGATCCATTTGTTGAATGGAACTTAGAGAAATGCAGCAATAAAGATTTGGGTTGCATCAGATCACTAACAACCATGGACATGGTTTGCAGGGAACTAGAGGAGAAAATGGGAGCTAGTTGACTGGTCTGATTTAATGACCTAGCACAGGGGGATAGGGTTGTTGCAAAATTGTGATGGGGCCATAGTTTAAACCTTAGACTCTAAAGCAAGGCACCCATTGGAAACCCTGGTGAGGCTAAATGAGGAACCCACATTGAGTTGACCAGAACTCAACCAGCTAAAGAGAATACATTTGAGTCTGGTGCATATCACTGCAGATTTTATGGATGGCCTGCCCAGACTTGACTTTGCTTATGGATGTGGACTTCACAAGGTTCTAAGTAGAATGAAGATTTTTCATGTTGAAGAATATGACTGTCTCTTTGAGCATTGGGTTGATGTAGATGGGTAATATAGAAATTGAATACCCAAAATTGGGGTGGATAAAGGAATGAATTGGTTGGCTTACAAACTTTCATGGGAAGGTAAATAAGTCCATAGGATTATAGTGTTAAGGTGTAAGTATTACTTAACTGAAATTGTTAGAAATAAGATAATTTTTGCTCCTCACTTACACAATGCTATGTTTAAATAAGGATGACACATGTTGAATTTATGCATTTTAGTTTTACAGATATTTTATTATTGTTTGAAAATTATATATGGCTAAAAAGTTGTGTGAAAGTGTCAAATTAACAAGGAGTCTGTGGTAGTTACATAATCTGGTGGCAATTTGGGAATTGATAGGAATAAGGGTGAAGGGATGGAGTCTAGTCTATCAATCAGGTCACAGTCAAATGAAGTTTCTGTGTGGGCATAGTCTTCTCGTGAGAATACTGGGGATTCTCTCTCTCTCTCTCTCTCTCTCTCTCTCTCTCTCTCTCTCTCTCTCTCTCTCTCTCTCTCTCTCTCTCTCTCTCTCGTCCTCCCTCCTATCTTCCCTCTCTTGTTCCACCCCCTTGGAGAATCTCTACTGACAAGACACTAAGTCAATAGACTCTTGCCCTGAGAACTAAAGAAGCAATGTGAAAACTCCTGCAAGTGCTGAGATGCTTACAATACCACTGGATCCAAAGACTTCCTACCCACTTTGTGTTGGTCCTGCTTTTGGCATCATGGCATGTGTTTCATGAGTCTAAAGAGGACTTTATAGATTAGTATTGGACAAATGGACTAATAGTGGACATATTGCCTGGACTGGACAGAGCTGGCATGCTTTCTTAATGTACAATTCCCCTTCATATAAAACTCTCTCTTGTACACATATAACTCTTTCTTGTACACAGATGAGTTTCTATATTTTGTTTCTCTAGTGTGCCTGAACTAGTACACCTTATACTACATTCTACTAAGATAGATTTGATACTGAAATTTGATTTTGTTGACCACCTCACAAACTTTGGGTCAGTGAACCAAACAATGTATCAGACCCCCCTCCTAATCTCTCATGCATTAAAAAAAAATCAAGCCTTGGATTCTATTTGTATATTATGGAAAAATACAGGAATCCTTAAAATAAGATGGTTGTAATACAGAGAATCACTGCACCAACAATAATTGCTCAGTTCTTCCATTTCCAGAAGAAATATATGATCAAGACCAATTAGTATTGAAGGAAGAAATCTGCTTCATTGAAAGCATTAGTGAAAAACAAACCCAAAAAGTCAAAATCAATGTTATTATGGTAATTCTGAATTATAACAATACTATAGAACAGGGTGAAAATGCCAATGTGGATTTCTGACACTGTAACTCTTTTATTTTTTGGGGGGGGGTGCATCATTGCTGCTGATGGTCATGGACGCTACCCAGTGCTGCTCCTGCCGCCGGATTTGAAGTGCCAAGCCCGCGGGCTGCAGTCCCACACTCAACCACTTATACCACCGGGGCTCAGCCCCACTGTAAATCTTATAGGATAGTTGAGAGCCTCATCTTTCTCCCACAAAACAACTGGTGGATTTGAACTGCTAACCTTGCAGTTGGTAGCCCAACCCATAACCTACTATGCCACCAGGCCAGGAATTGACAAATTATCAATAAAAATATTTCAGCAAACTACTGTAATACTGGAAGCACTCTCTAGTTTATGCCAATAAATTTGGAAGACCTGGTCAACCAATCCAAAGTGATCCTTAGTTGTGGCCATGCCAAAGAAAAAATCCTAACTGAATGTGTAAATTATCATACAATATCATTAATATCACATGCAAGTGAAATGTTTCTAGAAATGATTTTTTTAAGCTGCAGAAGCAAATTCATGATGAGATAGTAAGAATTCAAATGGATTCAAAAGAGGGTGTAAAAAGAGGTGTGTCATTGTTAATTTCAGATGGATCATCACTAAGCATAGAGAATACCAGAATGATGTTAAATTATCTTTTATTATCAATGAAAAGACTTTGTGGGTAGTAAAAGACAAATTCATAGAAAATTATAATATAAAACATCTCATTGTGATCATGTAGAATCTTTACATGGAGCAGGAGGTACTTGTTCAAACAGAGAAATAGAATACTGAATTGTCTAAAGTTAAGAAAACTATGTGTCATACTTATTTAATCTCCATGCTTAGTAACTAATCTGATAAACTGGAATATATGGAGAAGAGCATAAAATCCAAACTGGAGGAAAGCTCATTAGCAGCTTTTGATATGCAAGAGTACTTGAAGCACTTACTGATGAAAATTAAATACTGCAGGTTTCAATATTGATTACATTTGTGGCAGTTACATAATCTGGTGTCAATTTGAGGATTGCAAGTGTAAGAGTGGAGTCTAGCCTGTCAATCAGGCTATAACCAATGAGGCCTCTGCGTGCTCATGACCTTCTCCTGAGGATTCTGGGAACTCCTATCTCCACTTTGGAGGGGGAGACATTCCCTCTCTCTTCCCATTCTCTGGGAGACATTGCAGCTGACAAGACACATGGAATTATGCTAGTGCCCTGAACTGGAAGAACCACCCCTTCCAGGTTTGAGGTGCTTTCATGCCACTAGATCCAAAAGACTTCTCACCTACTGTCCTGTGATCTTCCTGCATTTGGCATCATTGTATGTATTTCGTGAGTCTGAATAGGACTTTATAGATTGATATCAGACATATAACTAATATTGAATTTATGTAATTTATCTGGACTGGGCTGAGATGGTTTCTCAAGAGTTGACTGCTCTTATATAAAGAACTCTTTCTTATACACATGAGTGTTTATCATTTTTTTCCCTCTAGTCTACACAGACTAACACATTATGGTGCCAGAAGAGGGGTACTAGGGAAACAAATCATTGTGGCTTGGATATTCGTCTGACCTCTCCCTCATGATAGTGTTTCTTCATCAGATATGTCCATGCAATTTACTAGGTTGTTTATTGGAAAGAATATGGGAAGTTAAAATTATGACTATTTTGTTTGCTTATTATCTTTGGCTATTTCTATTTGAGATGGTGAAAATGAAAGTTGTTAATGTATATTTTGATCTCAGGGGTAAATATTGCCCCTTGAATTTCTCAGAAACCATCCTGATTAGGGAAAATGGCTGACAGATGGTCAAAATGTCTTGCAGAAAGCTTGGATCTGGCTTGATGCAGTCAGAGGCCTAATCCCATATTTTATATTAATTGAATAGTTTAGATAAGGATTTAGATAATATAGATAAGAATTGAATTTCACTGTTTTAGAATTTAGTTTAGTTCTGATTCTACTTTGTTTATACTAATTTCTATTACTGTTTATATAGAAATGATTATTAAGAAGTATGAAAATAGAGAGCTTCCAAGTCAACCTGCCTGGAGACATTATATACTGAATCTTTAAATGGGTTAGGATATACCTTCAAAGAAGGCTCTGAAAAGATAAGCCCCATTCAGTGCTTTGGAGTACTAAGGGCACTTGCATTCCAGGTGACTTTCCCGGGAACTGTTGAAAGATTTAAGGAAGAGGAACTTTTTGACTTTTTGAATCTTGAACTTGTGATTTTTGTCAGAAGCTGGAAAAAATCTGGAACCGTGAAAAAACTCTGTTCTAGGACTGAACATTAGAGAGAGTCTATTGGCAGCGTGAAATACTTGGATCATCTGGATCCCCTTGTTGAGCGGAATTGGGAGAAATGCATTAATAAAGAGATGGATTGAGTATGGCCACTGACACCCATGAACCTGGCTTACTGGAACTAGAAGAGAAGATGAAAGCTGATTGACTGGTCTGAAGTTCATGATCTGGCACAAGAGGCGAGAGTTGTTGAGATTTTGTTATGAAGCCAGGATTTAAAGTTAAGGTGATCCATAGGTACCCTGGTGAGGCTAAGTGAAGCAGCTCACATTGAATTGACCAGACTGGCCTTGAGGAAGACAAGATATTTGAGCCTGTGAACTGATACATACTGTTGCTGAGTTTATGGAAGGCATATCCTGATTTGACTTTGTTTATGGATGCAAGCTCATGAGGTTCCAACTGGAATGAAGATTCTTCATGTTGAAAAACATGATTGTCTCCTGAGAGCACTGAGTTTACATAAGTGGCCAGTATAGAAATTGAGTACCCAAAATGGGGCACATAAATTCTTGAAGTGGTTAGCTTATAAACTTTCAAACTTGGCCAAATATAGTCATAGGATTATAGGATTAAAGTGTAGGTGTAATTTAACTGCAACAGTTAGGCATAGAATGTTATTGTGTTGTTCACTTACAGAATGTTATGTTTAAATCAGAGTGGCACATATTGAATTGTATTCATTTTAGTTTTATCCTGTTAGTTACATACATGATTTTATTATTGTTTGTTTGAAAATTATATATGGCTAAAGAGTTTTGTGAAAGTGTCAAATTGACAAGGTAGTTATATAATCTGTCAATTTGAGGAGTCACAGTGAAGGGGTAGAGTCTACCCTGTCAATCAGATCATAGCCAATAAGACTTAGGTGTGGTCATAGCCTTCAGGAAAATTCTGGGACCTGCTGCATTCCTCCTTGGAAGTGGGAGACACAATATCTGCTCACTTTCAGGAAGACATTACAACTGCCACATGGAACTATGCTAGTGCCATGAGCTGGAGGAACCACCAAGAGACTCCGGTCAATGCTGAGAAGTTCAAAACCACTGGATCTAAAAAATTCCCACCTAATCTCTTGTGATCTTTCTGCACTCAACAAGTGTTTCGTGAGTCTGAAGAGGACTTTATAGATTGGTATTGGACATATGGGCTAATATTGGCCTTATGGGCTTGATCTGGGATATAATGTTTTCTCAATAGTCAACTACTCTCGTATATAATGCTCTTTCTCATGCACATATGAGTGTCAATGAATTTTTGTTCTCTAGTCTACCCAGACCAACACAGCTACTCAAGGTAAAGAAAACAAACTCCTCACAAGCAAATCAATAGATAACACCATGATTAATAGAGAAAAGAATGAAGTATAAGGGATTCTATTTTTCTTTGATTCACAAAAAGTGTTCATGGAAACAGCTGTGAAGAAATCAAACAACCCTGCATTGTGTAAATAAGTGGTACAAGATCTCTTTAAAATGTTGAAGGGCAAAAATGTCATTTTGCAGACTAAACTATGCCTGACCCTAGCCATGGTGTTTTCAATAACCCCATTAAATGGGAAGTTAGACAACAAATCAAGAAGACTAAAGACCACTTGAAAGATTCAAATTATAGTGTTAGTGAAGAATAGTGAATCTACCATGGACTGCCAGAAATATAAACAATATTCAACTAGAATTCTCCTTAGAAGACAGGAAAGGGGGCTGAGGCCCGGTGGTGTAGGGGCTGTGTGCGGAACTGCGGCCCACTGGGTTGGAGGTTCAAATCCAGCAGTGCTCTCCAGGAGCAAGGCTGGGCCTCCTACTCCCACCACCAGGGGGCAGTCATGCCCCCCCCAAAAGACAGGAAAGTGAAACTCTCATTTATATTGTATGTGTTTTCAAGACACATCAGTGTGTGAGCAAAGACTTCTTCGTGCTTCATAATGTGGAGGCTCAGCAAAAAAAGGGAAGAGCATTGAAGACATAGATTGATGTAGGCGCTGCAAGGAAGACAACAAACATAACAATTGTGTGGGTGGAGCAGGACTCAGAATGGCTTTGTTTTGCTGTAAATAGTTTTGCAATGAGTCAGAATCTACTGAAAGGCACCTAACAATGACAACTTCCTAGAGAAACAGACATTCATGTTGAGAAAAGACAACACTGCATGCATACATTAGTGGTTCTCAACATTCCTAACATCACAGCCCTTGAATACAGGTCCTCGTGTAGTGGTGACCCCAAGCACAAAATTATTTTTGCTGCTACTTCATAACTGTAATTTTGTTTCTGATATGAATCAGGTGACCCTTGCAAGAGGGTCATTCGATCCCCAAAGGGCTCATGACACACAGACGGAGTACTACTGGCATATATGATTTTATGTTAACATTCATCTTTATGCTACAAAAACATGATTTGCTATTTAAGAAAAGAAAAATGATTATTTTCTTTATGCCACATTAAGTAACCTGGATCTATGATGTTAAATCACTTATATTGTAGATGATTAAATTCAGAAACTATCACGTTGTTAAAAACTTAAAATTGTGTTTCTAAACAAGAATATTTTCACTCTTAGTAATAACTGTATAAAATTATTTGCAGATTAATGTCTTATCAATTCCTTATATACATATATTTATATCAATACTATTTATTATATATTTATATCAATTCTTTATATCTCATAAAGAAACTTTCATTAAGAAAGCTTTTATATTTACTATCCAAGTACATACTGTTATGTCACTGAAATGTTACTATGCAAGGCTTTAAACATCAAATATGTTGTCTTTATTATGGCCATAAAGTTCAACATAATTTTTTAACTATAACTGAAAAAAATGTATTCTGTTAATACAGTCAAATTCAAGTCTGAGCACACAGAGAAACAATATTCCAGCTGAAAATTCTACCAACTATCAATCTGCAATGGTATAATTTTGCTCTGATTCAGGTGAAATTCATAAAACTAGAAATCACATACATTTCTATACAAAGAAAATTATTCAGAAAAATAGGTAAAACTGAGGAGCATCCGACTCCTAGATAGAATGCATTTACAATGCTGCAAAAATCACCACCATTAAGTTAGAAAGAAATGGGATCCACTCAGTGAGTCATGTCAGGACCAACATCCATCACATCAAATGAGAATCTTCCTCTCTCACTTAATCTCAAAAACAGAAATGCACTCTTCCAGAAAGAGAGGAGTCCACACACATTATAATAAGACTCTGCCACCCTGGTCACAGCATTCCAGGAAGAACACTGACAAACAGAGAGTTCCTAAAATGTCACAAGAGAGAGAGTAATGATGACACGTAACATCTGCACCAAATGCAGAAGATAGATGTTTTCTGGGAAAAAATGAAATTTCTTTCTTTTTGGATAAATAATTTCCGCTTTCAAAAAATCAAAGCTTTACTTAATTTTTACCAATTGAAATGAGACAAAATTTCATTTCTACCTATTATCCCTATAAAAATAAAATATCTATTTAAAAAAAAACTGAAAAATCACACTCACTGCTGTGAGTCCTTGCAGACCCATAACCACCCTATAGGAATGTCAATGTGGTGGTTCCTATTCAGAATAGAATCTGAAGACGTGCGCTTCCTGGAGGGTAGTATTACAACAAAGTCTGATAGTAGAAGCCTGCATTTCCCCTACAGTTCCATGCTTTGAGTTTATCCTATAAAAATAAAAACCCCAATCGACATAACTTCTTACAATGCTAAGTTCATTGGGCATTATTTCATTAGCACACTCTGAAACAATCTAAAAGTTCAGAGTCAAGACTTTTAAAACAGAGTATGCACAGTCAAATTTAATATAATAGTTTACCATAAATTAAATTAATAAAAGTTAATTAAAGTTCAGTAGACAAATATAGAATATATGTACATTTGAATGTGAATTAGAGAAGACTCAAAAGAGATACTTTATTATTAGCAGTGTTGATCTTCCAAGAATGAGTTTATTAGCCCCTTGAGAATCTCTTACATTTACACAGATCTAAATACTGAACAAAGAGCAAGCACAAAGGATACATCAGTCAAGAAAATACTCATGTGCATGCACACAAATAAATGGTAGTTTTATTTACATGTTTTCTGCAGGGTATTTGTGATTGGAATTAGGTATCATTTCTCATTTGCAGTGAAATATCTTCTAAATTCAATATTGTTTTACATCTCATTTTAGACTAACACTACTGGGTTAATATTTGGGATAGCTGAGAAGCTTAACCCAAGATTTTATTATGGCATCTATTAACAAATATTTCTTCCATGCATCTGGCAACACCATCTCCATATTAATTCCTTTCCTTAATGTGAGAGGACACTCACTTCGACTTGCAATATTCTAATACTCAATCAAGCAAACAGATACAACAAGCAAACATTCACAATCCCTAACCAATTAAAAGTTTCATTTTATTTACTTATGTTTAAGTTTTAGGCCATGATTTAATAATCCCCCCATCCCACAACCTCTAAATATTTACATAAGCATTAGTTTTACTAATGCTTATATTAACTTTTCAGCTAAGCCATAGATTATCTTTATTCTTAAAAGTTAAGAATGGCAACCATTTTGCAGATTTCATTCATCCTGTTCTAAACACAAGGAAAGAACAGTAAACAAGCTTCAAACACACATGTTAAGATCCAGTAAAATACAGCAGCAATGTTCGGCAGAATTGCAACAAACCTCTTCATTATTGCCAGTGTTATTTCTGTTCTCCACCTCTGCTCACTTAGTAAAGGTTTTAACTATGTCATCCATATAATGATATTAGAAGTGAAGTTTCAGCAGGCCCACTCCGAGATATTAATAGAGTTCTTCTGAAAATAAATATTATTTTTGTTTATCTCCTTCATCTCAGGCATTAATTTGTTCCCTCAGCCACCTTAGTTCAGAAAGGCAAGTACATTATCCATGTGACAGAGTTATAGGAAAATTGCCACTCAGATTTAGAAAATGACCCTTTTCCATTTTCTGACAACATTTATCTCCCTGCCATCAGGCAATATCTAAAAATTTTATGTGAGCTTTATCTTAAAGACAAATTCCTATTGAATCTCAGGGGATGTCAATATATTCCTAACCTTTGAAGCAAACGCTATCTTCCCCAAACAGCCACATTTTACTTTCCAAGGATAATACTATGGCCACTTAAAACTCTCTCTGAAAAACGTTGGCAAGTTACCATAATCATCTTTTTATAAAATTACCTTATTCTTAAGTTATTCATGAAAATGTTCCTTAGGGCTGAGCCCTGGTGGTCTAGTGGTTATTTGCAGGACTACGGCCCACAGGGTTGATGGTTCAAATCCATCAGCAGCTCTCCAGGAGCAAGGCTGGGCCTCCTACTCACACAAGAGCAGTGATGCCACAAAAACACACACAAAAAATAAAATGCTCGTTAAGCAAATTAAACATCATTGAAATGTAACATTCAATAATATAGGGAGACTTTACACTTGTTCTTTAGTTTTAATAATAACAAGAAATATAGTCATTGTCATTATTTTACTTTAAATGTCTCACCAAAGTTCCACTTTGAAAATAGTTTGTGCTATAAAGAAGCTAAAAAATGTTATACACCTTACGTAAACTTTTCCTACATCCTTGTTTTTCAATTATCATCATTTACTTTTTACCAGTTCATGTAGCCACCTAGCTGTAATTTTCCCTGAACTTCTTAGTTCTTTTCCTGACCCCTATACACATCCATGTATCAACTCTAGCATTTTTGCTATTCCAAGGAGTTTTTAATCACCATATTTGTGATTCTTTGTGGTTCTACTTTTACTTTAATGATAGTCCATAAATTGCTTATTTGTCATGATAGTCCATTTTACTTTCTCCAAAATATTAGCTGTGTGCATGAGTCTTTTGCTAATTGTCACATGTGTGAATTCTGTTTGACCAAGTCACTTTTTCCATGGGAGGATCCAGCATCCACTCAACCCCTAGTTCATCTCAATTTCAACCAAGAGTTAACCATGTCAAAAAATGTCTAGTGATACTTACCAGGATAAGCTATTTTTTTCTAGAGCATGTTTGCTTCATTTCTCATTTGCTCAATCATTGTTCTTTTGTTCCTCTACCCCAATCTGTGCCAAATTGCCCCAATTCCCTTCACCCTCTGATGTCTAGTTGAGGTCACCCAAAGTAGAACATTAATGGGAAATTAGAAGGAGTGCAATGAGGTGATATCTTCAGCTCCTTCTGTGAGTTTCTGTGTTGACATACCCTGACTGGAAACTTTCACCACACAGCCTTCCTCTCCATTTCTCCCCTGCTGCCTTTTCAGGTCTAGACTTGGACAGTGCTCTTCATTTTGTTAGATGGTGGTGTCTGCACTCAAGTTAATTTCAAGTTGAATCAGAAGAAAATGGAGACAAATCCATGAGAGTCAAAACAGAACCCACTCTAATTTGAATATGCCCCACTCTAATTTAGGAACCATTACACAAATATATTTGAATCATTGAACATTAATTGTGGCAGTCATGTGCTTATGTTAATTTTATGATTGAGATGTAGGGGTGGAGTCTAGCCTGTTAATCTGGAGATAGCCATTGAGTAGCCAATGAGGCCTCTATGTGGGCATGCCTTTCTCCTGAGACTTCTGGGAAATCTTGCGATATTTCCCTCATGAAGATGAGAAGCTATCTTCCCGAGTTGTTGGGAGTTAGTCTCAGAGATGATTAATCACGGACAAGACAAGATGGCAGCGTCTGAGGAGCCGGAGAAGCCACATGGCTTTGTCCTGATGGAGCCAGACCTCTCAAACTGGAGAGGCCACATGGGGACCCCTGCCAGCGATGAGTTGCTTCTGCCACCGCTGGATGGTGTTGATGAACCCTGAGCCCTGGAAGCAAGGAGCCATGTGGAGACCCCTGCCAGCTCCGGGATTCTGCACACACTGACCTGTGACTTCATGAGTCAGAAGGAGACATTACAGACTGGTGTCGGCCATATGGGCTAATATCGGACTTATGACTTTGAATTGGACTGGGTTGGGATGCTTTCTAAGTGTTCCATTCGTTTTGTATATAAACCATTCCCTTATATCCATATGCATGTCCATAAATTCGTTCCTTTAGTCTACCCAGACTAACACACTAGTGAACCAAAACCATATTAGTTTTGAAATGATACCAAAGACATCTTACATGAAGAAAATAAAACATAATCTAAAAGACTGGAAAGAGAAAACAGAAAATATGAATGCCACAAGAAATTCTGAATCTTACTTTTGAGCACAGACTAGTGACTAAAAAGAAAGAAATGCTAAAGTAGAAGGACTGAACTGAATATTTCAAAGGAAAGAACAAGAAAGTAAAGGCGCCTGTGATAATGAGTTCAAATGCCATGACAGAGTTAGAAAACCAAACCCCACTTTTCTACCAGAATGAATACTAGAACAACTGCAAACCTTGAGTTGCGATGTTAAAAGAGTCTATGAACAAACTCAATGTATTGCATTGGGAACATTTGTTGCAAAATAATTTATTTAAGGCATAAAAGACTTTACTTTGAAGTCTACGGTGCATCTGACCCAAGCCATAATATTTTCAATTGCCTCATGTAGATGTGAAAGCTGGACAATAAATAAGGAAAAATGAAGAACTGATGCATTTGAATCATGGCATTTGCAAAAACATGTAAAGAACTATGAACTATTAGAAGAACCAGCAACTCTATCCGGGAAGAATTAATAATGAATGCAATAGTGAAGTAACAATGCTCCTTAGCGGTGTGGATGGTGTGACTTCATGTTTCCTAGACAGGGTAGGGGACACTTGCCCCATAAGAGGATATCATGCTCTGTAGCCACGGGCTCAGGCACAGCAATGGAAGAGAGGGTGGCACAGGATGAGGTGGTGCGTTTTGTGTGTCTGTCTTTCTTACGTGGATCTTTATATATTGAAGCTCACATGATCATGTCTGACAACCATGATGAAAAAGAATTGTATTCTAACACATTTTAGAACCTATGAGTGAACAACTCCCTTTTAAAAATCATTTTCCTGGGGGCTCATATAGCTCTTATCACAATACATACAGGCATCCTTTTGTTGCCATCATCATTTTTAAAACATTTTCTTTCTACTTGAGCCTTTATTATCAGCTCCTCATTTTCCCCCTCCCTCCCTCATGAACCCTTGATAATTTAAAAATTCTTATTTTTTGGTGTGTTACACTGACAGATGTCCACTTCACCTACTTTTCTGTTGTCCATCCCCCAGTGAGGCAGTTATATGTAGATGATTGTGATCGGCTCTCATTTTCTCTCCCCCCCCCCACCTTACGCTTACCCTTCTGCTATCCTTACTCTCATTATTGGTCCTGTGTTTACAATTCTTATCTGTACCCATGTACATGCTCTTTTTCAGCCAGATTTCTAAAGTAGAATTGGGATCATGACTATGGAGGGGAGGACACATTGATGAACTAGAGGAAACCTGTATGTTTCATTGATGCTATACTGCACCCTGGTTGGCTCCTTTCTTCCTTGCGATGCTTCTGTATGGGGATGCCCAGATGCCTACAGATGGGTTTTGGGTCTTCATACTGCCCTCCCTCCTAATTCACAATGATATGATTTTTTTTTGTCCTGAGTCTTCGATGATTTATAGCTGATCCCATTGAAACCTCATGATCACACAGGCTGGTGTGCTACATCCATGTGGACTTTGTTATTTCTCTGCTAGATGACCCCTTGCTTGTCTTAAAGTATTTAAGACCCCAGTCATTATATATTTTAATTGCCAGGCATCATCAGCTTTATTCACTACATTTTCTATTCACCTATTTTGTCTTCAGTGATCCTGTCAGGATGGTGAGCAACACAGAATGCCAGGTTATTCGAACAAAGTGCTCTTTCATTGAGGAAGTACTTGAGTAGTGGTCCAATGTCCATCTGCTACCTTGATACTTAACATATAAATATACATACACAGATCTATTTCTCCATCATCATATAAAATATATTTCCATATGTACATGCCTGTATTCAGCTCCCTATAAGTACCTTTTGCATCATAGTTCATTCCTCTATTTTCTTTTACTTTCTTCTTGTCCCACTATCAAGTTCAGCTTTCATTAATTCCTCTCACTCACATTGCCTTTGATGAAGTCTTCCTAGACACCCTATACCCTCCTTGCTGTCAATTTTAGATCATTTGTTGTTCCCTTGACCCTGAGTTTGTTAACACTCACTTCTTTTCCCTCACCTCCCAATCTCCTGTATGCCCTGGAACCATCAGTCCTACTGTTTTCTCCCCTGGATTGTTTATCCAGCCTATTTTATCTAGATAGACATACAGAGACAATAATCAGCAGAAAAATAAGAGAGATAAAAAACAATTAAACCAAACAATAACAACAACAAACATAGAAAAGTCCCAGATCTGTTTGTTGCCCTTTAACTTACGCAAGGGGAGAGTGTTGTTTTTATTTCCAAAGGAGAGGAAGACAGGGACCAGACTTAATGGTGTGCCAACATGTGAAGGCAGCATACTGCCATGAAGCAGGCAACCAATTGAGAAGTCTGAGGGCAGGCCCCAATCCTGACTACCTGCTCCCTCCCCTTCTCCCACCCCCTGATCCTGCCCCTTTTCTCCCAGAGAATACACTAGAGAGGACAGAACTGAAACTGCAGCTCAGGGAGAGAGGCCCACCTGATCAGAGTATACAATGGCAAACAAAGAGGAAAGGAGAGAGTGAAACACATCCAGGCCCACCAAGCCCTGAGGACCATATTCCTTCTCAGCCAATGAACAGAGAGGACAACAGGGTCAGCCCCAGCAGGAGACAAGATGTCCCTTGCTGACCCATATGGGGATCAGGGACAACACTGGAGGCACAGGGTGGGAATTGTGCCTGATCTGACCCCACCACACCTGGGCAAAACCCTGTGGGCATGTGACAGTGCAGCAAGGGGAGCAAAGCAACCAAGGCCCTGGGGAATACCAAAAAAAGACTTGGGCCCAGGGTGTGGCACTCCACCTGTCTCTACTACAAACGATCAACTTTCTAGGAACACTCTACCTACCTACAATAAAAGAGGCGGAGGTACAAAATCCTATCAGATCTATAATAAAAAGAGAAACTCAACAGGTTAGTTTAGAAAGACTCCCCAAAGAAAACAGCTTGCCCAGTCAGAATTGCTATCAATTTCTATCAAACATACCAAGTAGAGTTAACACAAATCCTATTCAAAATCTTCCAGTGCAGAGAAAAGAATGGAGAACTCCTGATTTCATTATATGAAGCAGGATTACCCCCGTTGCTCCAAACAGGTAAATATACCACTTTAAACAGAAAAATAATAACATTCCTCCTCATGGGCAAAGATTCCAAATGAGTCCATAGAATTTGAGTTAAGGGGGCTGAGCCCCGGTGGCGTAGTGGTTGTGCGCGGGACTGTGGCCCATTGGGATGGAGGCTCAATTCCAGCTCCACAGGGGCAAAGGATGGGCCTCTTACTCCCACCACCAGGGCAGTGATGCCCTAAAAAAAAAAAAAAAAAAAAAAGCTATAACAATGTATCAAAATATTATAGTAACATGCTATGATCAAATGGGATGTATACCAAATATGAAAGGCTGCTATAAATAAAAAATCAACATAATATTTCACATAAATAAGAAAAAGAGATGGACCACAGAACACATCATTTGAGGTAAACAGCCATTTAGCAAAATGCAACACTGCTTCCACAGGGGGACAAATTAAAATACTTAGCAACCTAGGAATAGCAAGTAACTTCCCAACTTAATTAAGAGCATAGAGGAATGATTATAGCAGCATGTGGTATGCTAATGAGACTGTACCCTCTCCCATCTAAAATGGAATATTTTTCCCAAAACTATGTATTTCATATTTTTCCCAAAAAACCCATGACTTTCAAGTACTTTCAGTTACACTTAATATACTTGTCAAAACTGCGATTCCATTCTTGGAAACATTTTTTAAACTCATCTGCATTTGGATGGCTGAAAGTACCTCCATCGTTTTTTTCTTTCCCTCCTCTAACTTGTGAAATCACTCTGCTTCTAGTTTCTTTTCATTCATAGAAACAAAAAGAAGGGGGGGGAGGGGAGATGAGGAACTGATACCAAGGGTTCAAGTAGAAAGCAAATGTATTGAGAATGATGATGGCAACAAATGTACATCTGTGCTTGACACAACGGATGTATGTATGGATTGTGAAAAGAGTAATATGAGCCCTTAATAAAATGTCTGAAGAAGAAGAAACAGAAGAAGAAGTCATTGTGCGGAACAAGTTCAGGTGAGTAAAGTCTGTGGGGCAAGAGAGGCATGCTCTTTTTACCAAAAACTGGAACACTGAGATGGTTGTTTGAGTAGAAACATCATTGTGATAGCAACCCCTCCTCCCCCAAATGCCACAAATCTGGTCTTTTTTGTCATACACTGTTATGCAATCTTTTCAGAACCTCTAAATAGAAATTTTGATTAACAGTCTGACGTGGTGGAATGAACTCCAAATGTACTGCAACTCAATGTTTTCATGGACTCAGAGTGTAGACAGATGTCCAGAACAAGGTTTGCCATCAATCATTTCTTGAAATGAGAAAACCACTCAGACACTTGAGTGTTTCCCATAGTGCTGCTCTTGTACACTGTGTGCAGTATCACAACAGTTTCTGTGACATTTTCTTGAGCAAGATAGACATCACAAAAAATGAGGTTAGAGCAAACCTGTTTTTATAAAAAAATTCGCTGTGACCAGAGAGAATGTTCCAGGAGACACTACTGGGTACATCTACGTGAATTGCTTGATGCTTGCTTAGTAGGGAAAACGTGCGCTATGAAAGCTCCACTCTGCCTAGCACAATTCTGCTTAGGAGGCAGGGTATATCCTGAGAGTGAGGAAGACATGAAGCAAATACGGATGAAGATCAAGGATATTAGGCTTCAGAATGGATGAAAAATCAAATACGAAGTCAACCACAATCCTCACAACTGGACCAATCATGATCAAAAGGGAAAAAAAGTTTTAAGCTGTCCATGATTTCCTCTAGTCTGCATCCATAATCACTGTTCATATAACCAGCAGTGAAGGAATCGAGCGGCTCATTACATTTGCAAATCTACTGTCTGAGACCACTTTAACATTTTGAAAAACAAGGTCATTGTTGGATGGCAAAGTTGGACCTCAAACTATGATATTTTCATTAACCTTATATGCATGTGAAGGTGGGACTTTAAATAAGGAAGACTGAAAAAGAAATGATGCATTTTAATTATGGTGCTGGTAAAGAATACTGAAAGTACCAAGGACCACTAAAAGTACAAACAAACATACAAATCAATCTTGGAAGAAGTACAGCTAGAACTCTCCTTAGAATCAAGAAGGAAGTAACTTTGTCTTAAATACTTTATGCAGGTTGTTAAGAGATAGCAGTTTCTAGAAAGGAACATCATAGTTGGTGGAAAAACAGTGAAAAAGAGGAAGACCCTGGAAAAGATGAAATGACACAGTGACTTCAACGTGTTCAAATGTAAGAACAAAAGTGTGGATGGCACTGGTCTTTTTGATGTATTCATTTGTGCATAGGTTTGCTAAGCATTGGGGGAAAGTCTACAGCTCATAACATCATATACATACACACATATATACATACACACAATATACATATTATAGGACCACTGGTGAAATAGTGATTTAACTGCTAGATTTCTAAACTCAAGATCAGCAATTAATACTTAGAAAGTCCTCTCTGAGCAAAAGATGAAGCTTCTACTCTTGTAAAGATTCAGTCTCTGAAACTCACGCTAGCAGTTCACCGGTCTTATAGGGTTGCTATGAGTTAAAAATGAATGAACGGGAGTAAGTTAATACAAAAGCATTGTCAAGTATTCTCCTTGTAAACAGGAACAAGACAAAAATGCAACCCTTTATCACCACTCTTCTTCAATGTCATGTTAGACGTCTTGTTTTTGTTGTTAGGTGTTATCAAGTTGGTCTAACCCATAACAACCATTTGCACAACAAAACAAAACAATGCTCTGTTATGCTATGCATCATCCACACAATTGTTCCTGTCACACCACTTCTAGGACAGAGAGACTTGAAGTCCTTTTATTTATTCCTGGTATTTTCAACATTCTTCACCAGTATCACAATTACAATACTTTGATTCTTCTTCTTGGCTACCATAGTCAATGTGTAGCTTGCACATAAATACGTGCAATTGAAATGGCCATAACTTGGGTCAGGAACATTTTGGTCCCCAAAGAAACATCCTATTCTTTCAAATACTCTAATGAAGTTTTGATTAGCAGATTTATCCAGTGCAATATGTCTTTTGATCTCTTGACTGCTGCTTACATAAGCATTGATTATAGATCCACTTAAGACAAAATCCTGGACTTCAATTTTTTCTCCATTTATTATGATATTACCTATTGATCTATTTGTGAGAATATGGATTTTCTTGATATTGAGTTGTAATCCATACTGAAGGCTTCAAACTTGATTTTCATGAGGAAGTGCTTCATATCATCCTCACATTTAGCAAATGAGGTTGTGTCATCTGCATAACTCATATTGTTAATAAACCTTCCTTCAATCTTGATATTGCATCCTTCATCATATAGTCTAGCTTCTCTGATTAGTTGCTACAAGTCTTACCCTGCTTTCTAAGACTAAAAATTAAATTTTGATTGATCAATAACTTCATTCTGAACATCTGTCAACTTCCCAAATGGGCAAAAATGTTGACTCCTAGTGCATTTGGAGTTCATTCTACCAGGTTAGACTGTTGATCAAGTTTTCCATCCAGAGGTTCTGAAAAGATTGCCTAACAGTGTGTAACTAAAAAGGCTTGATATGTGGCAGAAGAGGACTGGTTTTTCCACCATGACTATGCACGTGCTCACACAGCCATCTCAGTGAGCCACTTTTTGGCAAAAAACAACATGTCTCTCTTGCCCCCACACTTTACTCACCCCTCTATGTGACTTCTTTTGTTTCTGCGAATGAAAAGGACATAAAAGGATGGCAATTTGACACCATAGGAAAAGTAAACAAAAAACCAACAGAGATGCTGTCAACCATCCAAACACATACAAGTTTGAAAAATGTTTCCAAGAATAGAATTGCAGTTTTGGCAAATGTATTAAGTGCAATAGAGAGCACTTTGAAGGTGATAAGGTTGTTTTGGGAATAATTAAATATGGAGTTTTGTGATAAATTTTCCAGTCTTTGGGGGAGGGGGTACCCCATGTATGAATCCTTTTATTTTGTTGGACAGCCCTTCGTTGGACAATGCACTACTGGGAAGTAATTGTTGTTCTGTATGGATGCATATCTCGTAGATCCATGACAACCAAAACATTTTCATGAGTGATGCTTTTACTAACTTCCAGATTAGCCCTTGATTGATACTGTCTTAAATATCATGGAAAATGCTTCAAAGTTAAAACATCATGGACTTTTATTTTGTTCAATTTAGTCCTTTACCATTTTAGTTTTTTAAGTCGTTATTTTTAGATAATGGCTGTTTATAGATTGATTTACTTTGCTGTTCTTTGCTTAAATATCTGTGCATGAGAGTTAAAGAAAAGCTGAAAAGTACAAAGAAAGAAATTCATTTATATGACCAAGATTAGGAATAAGCGGAGTGAACATTCTGACAGATGCTGACAAACTACACAGATATGGATCCAGTATCAAGGTTCAAAATGATATCATAAGCAATTCCTCACATGATTTGAAATTTTATATAATGATTATTTCCAGTGACTGCTTAATTTGTCATTAAAAATTTAATATTTGAATGATTCTTTTCATGCTGGCTAGCAAGGCTTTTTCTAATTCTCAATAACACTTCTATAAGCATAATTGTGTATAAAACCCTATCTAAAATTTACTATTTATTTAGCATTGATTTCTATACTGGAAAGCTTAATCAGTTGTTATTTTGATATATATTATTAAATTATCTTCTAGACCTTTTTACCAGGTTTTACTTTCACCAATATTATAGAATTATAAGACTTACTGGCTCATATTAACATACAGTAGTACAAATAATTAAACTTTAACAGCCTGAAAAGTTGAAAATCATTTTAATTTGCATGTAATTGAATATTAATGATATCTAACATTTTGCTTTCTCTTTTTCTCAGTTATCATCTCATGTACTATTGTAGTTGTTGTTCACCTAAGTTGTGTAAACTCTTTATCTGCAGTACATATATGCTGATGTTATCCTATTTTTGCAAATATTCCCCTAAAATTGATGTTAGATTTTAAATTTTATTTGTATCATTTGTTTTGAAGAACTAACATTATTTGAAGTAATTTAAATCTATTGTAATCTTTGTCTTTGTGATTTCTTTCAGTGCTTTTAAGACACGAATTTCTTCCAACTATAGGCATGAAATACTGGTAAATGTTAACCCATTCACTATTTTGTGGTCTAATTAGCTATATGTTTAATTCAATCTAATAAAAATAAGGAAAGGCTGTAGTTCTTGTCCCTTTTTTATACATGGTCTCTATTATCCCTATATTATTGATTTTTGCTACTTCATTTTCTATAACACTGTGTATTTAGGAAGAACTAGATTCATATTTTCTGTTAATAATAATTTGTCATTTCTTATAAACAATAGAAGGAAACTTCAAAAAGTTGGTGAAAAACTTTCGATTCCCTTTGTCCATGGCCTTTTTGTTGAGAAATCAACATAAAATAGCGCAAGGCAAATAGTAAGACTATGATGTAGAAAGTTGTAAAGTTGTGTCAGAGTACAAAGGGAGAGAATGGCTGACATTACTAGGAAATTCTTTTTTGGGGGAGGGAGGGCGGTGGGCGTGGGTAAGTAGGATTGATCTAGGTCTTAAACATGAGGTAGAATTTCAGCAAGAAAGAAGTAAAGCTTAATAGCATGGCTATCAAAAGAATCAAGATAAAAGTTCATTAAGCATACATTTTGGAAATAAAAAATAGTTCAATGTGACAAGGTCACGAGGTATTTAAAAGAGGAGATAGCAGGATGCCTTGCAGTAGTTGTGCAGGTCTCCTGAAAAGATCAGTGTATGCCTGTGCTCAGCCGAAGCTATACAGATGTGTTGTTGGTCGCTGCCACTGAGTGGCTCCAACTCATAGACAAAAATAATCCGTTGGCAGTGAGTTCATTCCAAGTCATTGTGGCCTTATAGACCAGACTAAAACTGTCCCACAGGGGTTGCAAGGCCATAAATTTTACAAGAGCAGTCTGCACATCTTTCATCCAAATGCAAGTGGCTGGCACTGACCTTTCCATTAGTAACCAAGCACTTAATCACTGCACCACCTGAGCACTTTCCAATTTGCAGCCATTTTATGTGTAACAGAGCAAAATGTTACCTGGCCATGTGCCATCATAGAAGCCAACCCTGTGGTTTTGAATGTGTATCGGTTGGCGTGTCTGAGTCAGGGCCTACTAGCTGTTTCCTGCTGGCTACCGTAAAGTTGATTCCAACTGACAGCGACCCTATGGGGAAGAGTAGAAGTACCTTTGGCATTTCTGGGAATATACATAAATCTTTACAGGAGCAGCAGCCTCTACTTTCTTCTAAGGAGCTACTACTAGCAGTTTGGAAAAACAGACCTTGTGGTTAAAACCCCAGTGGTCAACCCAGTGAATTGCCAGAACTCCTGGCCTGCTTCCTTTCCCTTTCAAATACTCAATAGAGGAGATTTGGTTATTATGTAACACACGCACACTCTCAGTCATACCCCGCATCTTTCAAACTGGTGAGAAGCCCAGACATCAGATATGATGAATGAATTTCCCCCTTTTCCTACAGTACTAAAGGTTTCTTGAACTCATCTAAACAGATTTTACTAGTTGAGTTAATACTTTGAATTGATTCTTAACAAGTCTATGCCCTTGAAATGATTTCAGCACTTCTGCTTTCCTCTTAGTCCATTTTTCAACCAAAGACACCTCTGTGTTTCTCTAGATCATAACTGAACTCTACATGCAGCTCATTACTGACTTAAAACAGATACCTGGGGAACCTCTGATGCTCAATATAACACAGACTCTATTAAGTAACACATAAACTGGTTTTGTCCAATCGCAGCTTATTTCTCATCCAAGTACAGCAGACATGGATTGAGCTGCCCTTCTACATACAACACATAGCTATTCCAACTGGAACTTTGAGGTTCAATGCCAATCCACAATGAAAAGAGAGAGCTGTAGACCAATCTACATGTTCTATCTGTAAGGTTCTAGCTGAGAGTGGTTTATATCACATTTGTCCTCACCTCACTGTCTAGAACTCATTGATACAACCCAACCTCCCAGAAAAAAAGCAGCCAGAAAATGAAAGACTATGAAGAGCTCTTATCTGTCCCAGACACTTAAATCCATCTAGATGCTCATATTAGCTTTAATTAATACCTATGTTCTCTCATAATCTAAAGACAAACTGGAATGTCTCCTTTATTCAGATATTTAAAGTATAACAAATATTTGTACATCATGAATCATATCTCTTCCTGGTAGGGATGAATTGAAATTATATAGCTGTTCTATTTGGTCTAGATCCCTTTTTTATCTCCTAACACAGCCATTAAAATAATGCCAATTCTCTGCAAGCTATCATTTCACATCAAACTGTGGACATTTACATTATCCACAAAAATGTTCATTGAGCTCATCATAATTGAATTAGTCATCAAGTTTCCATTGCACACTGTCTCTTTCCCTGGAGAGTGCCCTTTGTGCTAATGTAAAACCTAACTTCTGCACACCTGCTTTTGGCAATCGATGTTTACATGGTCTACTTCAAAGATGGCATGTATTTTTCTTACCTTTTCCATTCTATTTCAACCATTCCTAAGCATAATAAAGCTTGATTAGCAGTCTATGATTTATTTTATTGTTCTTGTTCTTCTAATGTCTCATTTTCTCTCTTTTTCAGAATGGTCTTTCCATCTAGTTTTTTCATGCCTTTCATCTTTGAAGTTCTCATGCACAGTTGACTTGAAGAAGCCACAGAAAGGAGGGCTTCATCAGATGCTGCCACCATGGCTGCTCCTGTAATTTCCCTAGATTTACCAGAATCTAGCTGGTGCAGACAAACATATTTTCCCTGGGATCTGCCTCTACTTCTTTAAATTCTGTCACATCTATTTCTACTATTGTTTAATATCTTAAAACCCTTTTGAATTTTATTTTAGTAGCACAACTGAAATAAAAATCCCTGCAAATTTGGTGAGAAGAATGAGTCCCATTGAAGATGATAAAATTGAAACAAGGAGTAGAAAAGCCCCCTATACTAGGTTTCAGATATATTAATCTAGATGTCAGCAGACTATGGCCTGGATGTCATAATCCACCAGCTAAGAGATTTCTAAGAATATATATTTTAACTAGTTGTTTCTAAAAAGATTATAAAGCAAAGAAAAAAGAGAATATGCATCATAAACACTATGTGTTTCACTATGTCAATATATTTAGGGTGGTTTTGTTTTGTTTTTTACAGACCATGTTTGCTAGCCTTTATTGTGTTCTATGTACCAGAGGATCTTGGAGATCCTCTGTAAGTATGGGTCCTCTCCAATGCAATGATCAAGACAGACTATGACAGACAGATGTCGGGGGGTGAAATAGCTGATAGAGAACAGAGGTCTCTGATCCATGATATGAATGAAGCCTGTGAAGGGAAGGGGGGAAAAAAGGAGACTAGGTTAGGAAGAGTTTAAGAGGACAGGAAAACTTGGAGAAAATCTTAACCAGCCCAGTGCGGGCTCAGGTGCAAAGATAAATCATACTGGGGAAAACGTCAAGGCCCCCTTCTCCCTGTCATGAGCAGGAATGAATTGAAGACAGGTCATGGGAGAAACGAACTCAGTAAGAAGCTGCAGGATGTTCCAAACACACGGTAGCTGGGGACTGCCAGTTCTCGGACTAGTTCACACAATCTCTCTTGTCCCACGTGACCTCAGTCAGTTCCACTTCTCAGCTACCTCTCCTAGATCCATAATTTTATAGTCCTCAATTCAGATTTTTTTGTCCCAGCAATGCAATTAAGTTTTTACATCTCAAATTAAAATAAATTCTCAAATGTATGTGAAAATACTCTGGCATTAATTATGAAAAAGAATGTAAGCGAATGCAGACTTCCTCGGGATTCATTTAGCTTTTAAACATCACTGAATTATGCTGCTTTCCCACAAAAAGAATAAGAACTTTAAAAATAAACAACTTGCCTCACTCTTGACTATTTTTGCTCTGCGTATTTAAAAATGAAGTCGCTAACAAGATTACTCTCAGCAAGCAGCATTCACTGGACTCGCGCCCACTGGAATCATACAGTAACCAGCATTGTGAGGGATGATCTCTCCTGCACAGTCTGCTCTGGGCCCCTCCCCCTTTGATACTCTCACGCCGTGACACTGCCCAGAACCCTCATCTGCTGCAAGGAGCCTTTAGCTATTCCTTCACATGGGCCACTCTACACTGCGCTTATTAAAGCAGATAGGTTTTATGTCTTCTTCTTATACCATGGAAACCCTGTACATCCCCACTTGTTTGTTTCTGGGACCGTTATCTATCTATACCGCAACTCCTCTACCATAGAAGCCTTCTCTGTTTAAAGGTTGATCTTGGGCTCTGTTCCTACTATGTGCCTTCCCTGGCTACTAGCATTCAGATAAATCCCTGCTTGTGACCTCTGTTGACTCATTAATATTTAATACTATTAGCATTCACTTGCATGTGTTCTCTCTGTAGGCGGCATTTCACATCCTTAGAAAGAAAGTCCAGACTTTCTACTCCTATAAAAAGTTACCATCTCAGAAACTCATGGGGGCAGTTCTACCCAGTTCTACCCAGGGTTACTGTGAGTCAGAGTCCACTCAGTGGAAGGAGGTTGACATCCTGAAAATGAGAAGTTATTTTTGCAAGGGCCTCTGTGTCTCTCACAAGCCCTAGTTCCCCCTCGTATATACGTAGCTGCTGCTGTAGCGGCTACTTGCCATAGAGTCAGGCCCAAATCTTGGTGACTCTGCACAAATGTTGCGCACCATTCCTAAACTGATCCTCACCAGATCACTGCAATCTGTAGGGTTTCCACTGAGTGTTGGAAGTAAATGTCCAGGGATTTCTTAACAGTCTTTCTCAGTCTAATAACTCTACAGAGATTGGTTCGGCATCATCTAAACACACTCGCTTACATTGGTCAACTGTTGGTAACAATCCATGAGCTGCATAGACTAGGAATTGAACTCAGGTCCCTTTCATAGAAGGCAAGAATTCTAACACTGAAATACCTAAACCCCATGCTCTTTTATCAAATATTACATTGTCTCAATATCTTTTATTTGTCCAACTTAAGGCCACTTTACTTTATTCTGCTTAGGGATAACACTTTGGTTATACTATGAAATTTATTCTGTTTGGGAATCTGATTAGCTGTCTATATATTTTCATATCTATCTTGTTTATGTTATAAGAAATTGGAGGATATGTTCACCTGCATACTTTTTATTGTACTTGGTACTGTGCAAAGCTTAAAACTCAGAGCTGAATGGAATAAAGCCAGGAGAGAAGCGTGGTTATTGCTTTGCCATATTAGAGAATATGAGCGAGCCTGTGACCAGGAATGGGAGGAAGGCACAACGAAACACTTCAACTACACCAGTGATTGCTTGGGAGATGTAGGAAAGCAAGACACCACTTGAAAACTCCAATTTTATCATTTGTATAACCTTGTAAGTGGGATGAACCCTAACAGAATACTGTTTAAAGAAAAACACACAATATTATTTTAAATCTCAACTTTGTCACCACTAGAACAAGTTATTTATTTGTAGCAAATATATCTTTTTTACATGGTAAAATAGTAATGTTATAAAATAAAAGCTAACTTACAGTAGACTTTAAGATCACCCAACTACCCTTCCAACAGGATATTGACAGGGAGCTGCCAGATACTCGGGGCTGACTCATAATAAGATGTGGGATCTCATTGCTGATGTCAGATGGATCGGAGCTGAGAGCAGATAATACCACAGAGATGATCAGTTGTGTTTCATTAACTATGTTTTCATGAACTATTAACTGTGTGGTCCATTACAAGCTATGGGTAGGCTGAAGAAGAATAAAAATTCTAGAACACTTATTTGTGCTCATTCAAAGCCTTTATATGGATTAAGAAGCTATTGGGTGAAAAGAACAAGTGAGGACTACTTGGTTTTAATCAAGAAAGGAGGGCATCAAGGTTGTATCCTCTCAGCATACGTATTCAATCTGTATGCTGAGTGGGTGATCAGAGAAACTGCACCACATAAAGAGAAAAATGCAGCATCATGGCGAAAGAAAGGCTTATTAACAATCTTTGACATGAAGATGACTCAATCATGCTTGATAGAAATGAGAGGGACTTGCAGGACTTACTGAGGAAAATCAAGGATTTTCCAGTACTAATTACAACTTGGTGTCAAGAAAACAAAAGTCCTCCCACTTGGACTGACGAAACACCATGCCAAGCAGAGAAAAGACTGAGGTTAGATTGGATCCACTAGCAATACTCTTGGGAGCAACAGGCAACAGATAAACTATGCATGGCATTAGGTAAATCTGCTTCACCTGACCTCTTACAAGTGTTGAAAAGCCAGGATATTGCTTTGAGGCCTAGGGTGAACCTGAACTACTTCTTGGTATTTTCAGTTGCTTTACATGTATGTAAAAATTGGGCATTGGATAAGGAAAATCAAAGAAATTGTGCATTTGGATTGTGGTAAAGAGAGGAAGAATATTAAAAATACCAGGAGACAAGAACAAACTTGTCTTTGAAGAAGTACAGCCAAAACACTCCTGAGAGGCTAGGATGGGGAGACTGCCTCACCTGTCCTTTGAGTAGGCTGTGAGAAGAGACTGGTCCTTGGAAAAACACATTATACTTGATAAAGTAGAGTGGCAGAAAAAAAGAGGAAGAACCTTGGCTGATGGATTGACAATGTGGCTTTTACATGAACACAATTGTGAGAAGGCACAGAAGTGTACATTCTTTTGTTCTGTCATACACACAGTCACATGAATCCAAACAGACTTGACTATACCTAACAGCCTCATAGTGTTGTTCTGAGAATTAAAAGAAATAAGTAACATATTTACTGAATTTACAAAATATGTAGGATAGTAAAGCTTGGTGTATTTTTGGAATAATAATAATAATGGCATTATCATTATCTAAGTCCCCTATCTGGTTTAAAAGTTAATGATTCCAAGATAAGACATGCAATAGAAACATTAATCTTTAAACTCAATGTGGATCTAATAAATTGTCACCCTACCCCTAGAACTGGGTCTCCTGGTGATGATTGCTAAATTTCATACTATTGGTTCTTACTATAAGAAATCCAGAAGGAATTTTAAGTGCACTTGAGTGTTGCCCAATGTTAACTATTTTAGAAAAGCAAATACAAAAGGCATTACTCAGAATAGCAGCTGCCATCAGGTTCTTAGAATTGGTGTTGATGACAGCACAGAACATTTATTGAATCACACTGAAAATAAATGCAGATGCTAGGTGAAAACTTTCAAAACTTAAAACACTCCATGCCCTGCCTTTGAGTGGATTTTCACTTATAGCAACCCTCTATGACCGAGTAGACATGTCCCTATCAATTCCTGAGACTGTTACCTCAACCTCATCTTTCTCATGAGGTTTCAAATTACTGACTCTACTGCTTACAACCCAACATGTATTTCACAAAACCACCAGTTCTTGTAATGATGAGAACACTAAGCATTGCAAACTGCCAAGATCTTTGTTATTAAATTTTCTCATTGGCAAGGTTTAATGACACTATTGAAAACTCACAAAGTCACAAAGTCATCAGCTTTAAATAATACATGAAATGAGTCTCTGGTCTTAGTAAAGTCTATAGTTAATATATTGTGGCTATTATCATCCTCTTCTTTGCTAACTGAAATAATGTAAATTCAAGCAATCTGTATATACTCACAGTCTTAAAAATTAAAAAAAAAACAATTATTATTGCTACCACCATAACCAATGCACGGATGTTGTATGAAAATATTAATCAGCAAAGGAAATTTTGATAGGGGGTTTTGAAAATGTAGCAGAAGAAATGGGATTAGGAGATATTGGACTTTTTCAATAAAATTTTTGAAACTCCCTCATACATATTAAAGCAAGAGGTAGAAACCATTAACAGTAGGTATAGAACTAGAAATCAAATTGATACATTCAGGGAAAGTTCTACAACTTATGCACACTGGGAGTGCAGTCAGGAGGAAAAAGAAAAAAGAAAAAAATCTCCAGACTGACATCAAGGATAGATTGAGATGAATGTTAGAAGGAATTAGAAACATTGGGCCTCTTTCCAAGGCCTACCTCTCAATACACGAACACTTTGTTCTAATAATCTGGCCTTCTGTGACGCCCACCTTCCTGACACGAACACTGAAGACAAAATGGGTATAAGTAGAAGTGGTGAAGAAAATGGATTGTAGGAGATAGAGAGTCTGGGATCTTAAAAGCTAACAGTTAAACAAGTGGCCATCTATCAGGGAAGCAACAAAGCCCACATGGAAGGAGTGCACAGCATGTTCTATCATGAGGTGTGGCAGTCATGTGCTTATGTTAATTTTATAATTGAAGTGTAGGGGTGGAGTCTGGCCTGTTAATCAGGAGAAAGCCATTGAGTAGCTGATGAGGCCTCTGTGTGGGCATGGCTTTCACCTGAGACTCCTGGGAAATCTCGTGGTATTTCCCTTGTGAAGATGAGAAGCTATCTTCCCCAGTTGTTGGAAGTTAGTTAGAGAGATGATTAACCACAGGCAATACAAGATGCAGCCTCCGAGAAGCTGGAGGAGCCAGTGGAGGGACCACTCGACTTTGCCCTGATGAAGACAGACCTCTGAAGCTGCAGTGGCATGCTGTTGATGGACCTGAGCCCTGGAAGCGAGGAGCCATGGGGAGACCCCTGCCAGCGCCAGAATTCTGCACCCACTGACCTGTGACTTCCTGAGTCGGAAGCAGACTTTAGAGACTGACTTCAGGCATATGGGTTAATATTGGACTTATGACTTTGCACTGGACTGGATTGGGATACCTTCTTAGTGTCACACTTCTTTTGTATATAAACCTTTTCCTTATAACTATATGTATGTCTCTGAAATTTGTTCCTCTAGTCTACCCGGACTAACTCACGAGTGTCAACAGGATCAGGTATCAGAAAATCCAAAACAAAAAAAATCATATCAATTTTTTACAAGGAGGGTAATAGTAGAGACAAAGTCCATTTGTAGACAGTTGGCCGTCCCTTCACAGACAGTCATATGGAAGGGACAAGTTAGCCAGGGTATGGTATGCACTAAAGAAACACACAGCACTCCACTAGTTCTTGAATGCCTCCTCCCCCGACTCTCATAACCCAGTTCTACCTTACAAATCCAGCTAGACCTGAGCACATACAATGATAGAGAGAGAGCTCTGGACACATGGAATCCAGGTCAGATAAACCCCTCAGGAACAGTAATGAGAGTATCAATCCCATGAAAGGAGGGGGAAGGTGGAGGAGAAAAGGGCAGAAACGGGGAACCCAATGACAATAATCAACATTTAACATCCTCCTCCCTCAGGGAAATGAACAAAATAAACAAGGGTGAGGGAAACAGCAGACAGCGTAATATATCAAAATAATAATAATTTTAAATTTCCCAAGGTTTTACAAAGATGAGAGAGTAGAGTCAGGGAAGGGAAAAAAAGAAGCTGATACCAAGGGCTCTGTAGAAACAAAATGCTTTGAAAATGATGATGGCAACATGCACAAATGTGACTGATACAATAGTTGTATGGGTTGTTATACAATCATAAGAGTTCCCAATAAAATGATTAAGAGGGGGAAGAGAGAGAGAGAACCACGAAAAGGTTTGCATTTTCAAAATCACAAATTAAAGGAACGAGAGTGTTGGTGGAAGTTCGATGAAGAGGCTGTGTGTCTATGTATAGCAGTAGCGCTTGCTCTCCTGCTTAGAGCTCCTAAGTCAACTCAGATGAGACCCACAGTAGAATAAAAAGAGATCAAGTGAAGTTTAATTGTGGAGGGTGTCGCATCATCAAGAACCATCTGAAGAAAACTCCTGGAAGAGTTTGTGTTTCAGATAATGCATCATGTTCTGGCAAAGAGTAATCGTACACATCAGGTTAACTTTTAAGCCTCCTTGCTCGAGAAACTATTTAGGGACTGTGTATAACTAACCCATCCCCTTCCTGAAAGGAACAACCACCCATTATCTGAGTTGATTTTGATTCACAGTGACCCTGTAGGACAGAGGAGAACCGCCCCACGGGGCAGTAAATCGCAGATCATACAGTATGATGATCGTACAGTAAATCGCAGATCGTACAGAAACAAACTGCTCCCATCTTTACTCTGCGGAGCCTTCTTTGGTTAGCAGCCAGCCTTTTTAACCACTCCATGACCAGGACTCCTTGCTGCTAGCTGGTGTCTGGCAATTACTTTAGTCATGATCGGTGGTAAGGAACGGATTCCAAAGTTGTAAGCCAAAGCGTTTCAATTGGACCACTTTCTGAAATTACTAGTTGGAAAAAATAAATATGTCCAACCTTACACATGGAGGAAGGAGGATGCTCACCCTCTGCTGCTTCCCTGAACTCCCAAACCTTCACACCAGCCCCCACCTGGGAAGGTTAGATGCATATTACTACATGTGATCATTTTACAGGATGAGGAAATCTAATAACAGCAACAGCAACAAAATCCAAATCATTGATAAAAGATTTGGTTCCATTTCACAAACTGAAACTTTAAAAATTTTATATGATAAATGTGGCAAATTAACTATAATGGAGAGTCACTAAAATATTTGTTAACTCTAAATCTAGATATTATTTTACAGAATTCTTTTAAAATAAATACATGCCCAGCACTTTCCTACTTGCAGAGAATGATTGTGAAATGTAACCTAATTCTCCTCTAGCCCCCATTCTCTTCCCTCTCTTTTTTTCTTTCCATGCCCTCCAATTACCGGGTAAACATGTGAACTCGTCCACCGTTTGGTCACTTTGATAGAAAAGTTAAAGAATCACTGGAATTTGTTTCTTTCACAGCAGAAAGATGAATACCCTGAGATGAATGTGTTGATGCAGAACCACAAGTTTCTCACTTCCCACACAGGATTTTAATAAGCAGCAGCTAAAAGCCTCCCTCCACCCTGTGGTTCTTCAGTTCTGCATTTGTCACTGTCTTTGTGTTACTACGTTTGTAACTCTCTCCCTTTTGAACGTCACAATCTGTCCCTCAACAGTCATACCACCCAACACTTTCCCTGATGAGAATATATAAGTTTTGCTATTTTGGTTCCTCGATTAGACACAAGAGAATGTAATACCCCTTGCCTGCTTCCCCCTCATGGCAATGGAAAATTGCTACTTTCCTCTATGGATCAGGAACCATTAGTGTGAAACTTGTTCCCCTGCTGTTCAGCTGTAATCTATAGAAAGAGTATCTTTGTTCCTTAATAAGTTATTTCCCAGGAGTTGCCTTCTGTAGAAAATATCTCATCTAGTTACAATCCATTGTGACCCTGTATTCATTTTGGATGTTTCTACAAATACCACATGAATGGCAATCTTACCTTTACACTAAATATTTATTGTTGTTGCTTTCAGGAGCACTTGTGTGGGATCTGACTTGCAGAGATAACTATGTACAACAGACTGAAACATCACCCACTCATGTGCCATCTTCAAAAATATTCTTACATTTGAGCCCATTGTTGAAGCAACTGTTTCGATCCCTTTTGGTAAGGGTCTTCCTGTCTTTCCCTGACCCTATATTTTATGAGGCATGATGTCCTTCACCCGGGACTGGTCTTTCATTATATCTACATGTTATGAGATGGAGTCTTGCCATCCTGGCCTCTAGGGAGTATGCTGGCTAAATTTGGTCTAAGACAGATCTGTTTGTTCTTTTGTTCCAATATTCCAGTCTTCTTCATCAACGCCAGAGTGCATCGATTTTCCTTCAATCTTCCTCGTTCAATGTCCAAATTTCACAGACATATGAGGTGATTGATTACATCCTGCTGAGGGTCAGGTGTACCTTAGTCCTCAGAGTAACACCCTTGCTTTTCACAAGGCATCCTGTGCATGAGCTCTACCCAATGTAATGTGTCTCTTGACTGTTGCTTCCGTGAGCGTTCATTGTAGATTCACGCAAGACAAATCCTTGACGCTTTCACCATAGAGCATAATGATATTGAGCCAGTGGTGAGAATTCTGGTGTTCTTTACATTGGATTATGATCCACACTGATGGCTGCAGGCATTGGTCTTCAATTTCTCCTCACTTTCAGCAAGGAGGTTATGCCATCTGCATATCACAAGTTCTTAATAAGAATCCCTCAAAACATGATACCACATTCTCCATCTAATCTAGCGTCAATGATTATTTGTTCAGCATGCTGATTCAGCAAGTATCGTCAAAGTGTACAATTGTTCCTGATTGTAGAGCAGGCAATGTTCCTTTGTCCTCTTTGCATGATACAACTGCCTCTTCAATAATCTACGTGATCTTAATAAGCATATAATTAAGTGCTCTGGAATTCCTATTTTTCTTAAAGTATTCGTATTTTATCAAATGCCTTGGCATAGTCAGTGAGACACAAGGAAACATCTTTTGGTACTCTGTATTTTCTGCAAAAACTCAATTGATGAAAGCAATGATGACCCTTGTTGCGTATCTCTTTTATGAATCCAGCCTGAACCTCCAGCAGCTCCCTGGGAATGTCTTATAGCAACATTTCAGGATAACCATCATCAAAAATTTACTTGCATGTGATATCAATCATATTGTGTCATATTCTGAGCATTCTGTTAGTTACCCTTTCTGTGAAATAGTTACAGATATGGATCTCTTCCCATCAGTTGGCCAAGTAGCTGTCTTTCAAATTTCATGGTAGAGATCAGTGAGTACTTTCAGTGCTTCATCAGCTTGCTGAAACATTTTAATTGGTATCCCACCAATTCCTGGAACTTTGTTATTTGGTTGATGCTTTCAGTGTAGCTTGAACTTATTTCTGCAGTACCATAGGTTCTTGCTCATATGCTAACTTTTAAAATGATTGAATGTCAACTAGTTTTCTTTGGTCCTGTGTCTGTGTATTCTTTTTATCTCCTTCTGATGCTTTCTGCATTGTGTTCATCCAGGTAGACTACAGAAACAAATTCATAAATATACATAAGGATATAAGGGAAAAGGTATATATACAAAAGGAATGGAACATTTAGAAAGTCTGTCCAGCCCAAAGTCATAAGTTTTATATTAGCCCACATGTCTGATACCAATCTGTAGAGTCTCCTTCCGATGCACGAATCACGTGCAATGACACCAGGACAATCTAGAAGCATCTCAGCACTGACAGGGGTCTCTCTGTGGCTTCCCATTTCCAGGACTCAGGGTTCATCAGCAGTATCCATCGGTGGCAGAAGCATCTCAGTACTGGCAGGGGTCTCTCTGTGGCTTCCCGACAGAACCCCAGAGGTCTGGTTCCATCAGAGCTAGCCCATGTGGCTTCTCATCTGGCTCTTCCAGGTTCTAGGACTCAGGATCCATCAGCATGCCACCATCTTGTCTTGCCAGTAGACCGACTCCCAGAGAGTGAGTTGACTTGACTCCAATTGGGAAATACTGTGAGACTTCCCAGAATTCTCCAGAGAAAGCCATGCCCACACAGAGGTCTCATGGGCTATCTCCAGATTGACAGGCTAGACTCCATCCCTACACTCCCAATCATGAAATTGACACACAAGTAGATGACTGCCACATGCACCATTCAGTATTTTGCTCATAGTATCTTTCAAGATTTTAACTTGAAGCATAAATTTCTTTCTTTAGTTCTTTCAGCTTATGAAGTCTTTTCACATATGCTGAGCATAATTCGACTGATTGGTCTCCTCACATTGATTTAGAATATTTTCCTTTGTCTTCTTGAGCTGCCCACTGAAATGTTCTGTTTAGCTCTTTGGCTTCATCACTTCTTCAATCTTCCTTAGCTCCTCTATGGTCAGACCAAGTTTCAGAATCTCTTCTGGCATCCATGCTGATCTTTTCTTTCTTTCTTATCTTTTTAATGATCCTTTGCTTTCTTCATGTATGATGTTCTTGATATCCTACATGTCATTAGGTCTTCTGTCATTGATGATTAACACATCAAATCTCTTATTGACTTGTCTATAGATTCGGGTGCTATATAATGTACTCAAAGTTGTATTTTGGCTGTATTAGACTTGGTTTAATATTCTTCAACTTGAACTTATATAGGAGCAATTTATGGTCTCTTCGTCAATTGGAACTTGCTGATTGGACACATTTTAGTGCTCATATTGAGCTTGTCTATCACAGCTTCCCACAGCTGTGGTTAATATGATTTTGTGTATTCTATCTGAAGACGTCCATATGGACAGTCTCTTTTAGATTGTTGAAAAAAAGATATTTACTATGAAGAAATCATTGCACTTTCAAAATTCTTTCATGAGATCTCCAGTTTCATTTGTGTCACCAAGACCATGATTTCCTACTACTATTCTTTCCTCTTTGTTTCCAACATTTGTTCTCCAAATGCCAATAATTATCAATGCATCATGCTCAGAAGATTGATAAATTTCAGACTAAGGAATTCTTTAATTTCTTCATCAGTATCTTTGATGATTCATGCATAAATCTGAATATTTGTTGTAATCATTGGAATTGTTTAAATGTTGCTGTACATAATCCTATCACAGACAGAATTGTGCTTCAAGAAAGATCTTCAAATTTCCTTTTTGCTGATGAACACTACCATTCATTTTTATTGCATAATTCAATTAATGGTAAGCCAAAAGATATTCTGAACAGTAATGGTCAATAACGATCAATTTCAACTTACTAAAACCTAGGATATCAATTGCTGTATGACCTATTTAAGTTTTTATTACTTCCAGTTTTTTTTACAGTCATATTTTGTAAATCCTAATTCTGCAGTTGTTTCTTCTCATTTTGAATCATTCCCCATCAGCAAATGAAGGTCCCTAAGGCATAAGGTTTTACTCATACTGCCCTTACTCCATTGACATCATTATGGTTCAACTTACTTTGAAAAAATAGCTCTTCTTCCATCATGCTTTGAGTGTTTTCTGACTTGAGGGGTTCATCATCTGGCACAATCTCTATATATGTTATGTTTTATTCATTAGATATTCTGTATCTAAAAATGCTCCCATGCAATGCATAAGGCTTCAGCAGCTAATTTCTACAAAGAGGACAAGGGTCTTTCTATTCTATTCTTAGTTGAAAAGCACTGATAAAATCTCTGAATTTCCAGTGGCCCTGCTCATATTTAAAATACCACTGGTATCACCTTCAGCCTCACAGCAACACACAAGCTACTACAGTAACACACACCTTTAGAGAACTGGTATGGTTAGAACCTAATCTAACATCATCTAAATTATTAAATTATCTTAATTTGATACTACATAGTGATAAAGGGAGACCGATGGAGCCATTGTGATGATGTGGTTATACTCTGGGTTTTGATTTGCAAGGTAGACAATTCAAAACCACCATTAGCCCCACTGATGAAAGACAGGACTTTGTATTCCTGCAAAAAGTTACTCACAGGGACAGTTCTCCCTTATCCTACAGGATGGCTTAGAATCTGGAAACTACAGAATCTGTTGTCAATTTGAGAATTAAGAGTTAAGAGGAGGAGTTTAGGCAATCTGATGGCAGTTTCGTGATCTTATTTGGAGACAATACAGAGATTAATAGCTCCTTTGAGGTGGGACACCACCTCACTCCCTGGAAGACATTGCAGTTGACAAGTCAAATAGAGACAGGCACACATTCAATGTAATTATTTAAAAGTTGATGGCATCCAGAACCTCAGAGTTGGAGAAATCACATGGAGACTCCTGCCAGTGCTGGGATGCTAACATTGTCACTGGATTCATAAGACTCCCCACCCACTGACCTGTGATCTTCTTGCATTTAGCATCATTGAACAACTGCATGAGTCTGAAGAAAAATGTAAGGCCTAGTATTGACCAACGGGACAACATGAGACTTATGGACTTGTCTGGACTGGGCTGGGATGTTTGCTCAATTTGTTTCTCTCATCTGCCCAGCCTAACACAGAGTCAATATTGACTGATGACAAAGAGCTTGGGTTTCTTCTATTTTCCTTTGAGTTATGCTTGAGGATACTAATAGAAAGGCCAATAGTTTAAAGCCACCAACTGCTCCATAGGAGAAAAGTGAAGTCTCCTACTCCCACAGAGGGTTTCAACCACAGAACTCCCCAGAAGCAGTGTCATTAAATTTGCCAAGAGCTAGAATCTGCTTAGTGGCAGAGTGCTTTCGTTTCTTAATAAATAGGTCAAGTTTGCTGATGATGTTGATCATTTTTTCTGTCTTAATATTTTTTTGGTTTAAAACTCAGCTATTAAATAATATTTTTATGTTTCTATGTCTTTCCATTAAAAGGGAACATTTAATATTATTAACTATCTATTATTTCTGATAATACTCCTTGTCTTGAAGTTTACTTTAGTAGATTCAAATAACTACACCTATTTTCTTACATTTACAGTGTATTGCATATCTTTTTTCATAATTTGAGTTTTATTTAAATTATATTTCTGGTAGACTATAGCTTTTTTTCTCCCTTATATGATCTAATCTCTGAAATCTAGTAAAATTAAGTCTATTGTAATTATTTTAAAAGTTGGGTTTACTCCTAACAGTTTTCTCTTTATTCTCTCTGTTTCTCCATTTTCTTTCTTCTTTGGGGGTAATGGAATAATTTACACAATTGCACCTTATCTTACCTATCATCGTCTCTTTCAATGACTTTTAATCATTACTCTAGATATTTCAATATGTATTCTTAATTTATCATTGTACACATAGTAATTTTGGTAAGGGCACTGTGGTGTAGGGTTTATGCATGGGCTAGGATTCATAGGGGTTTTCTACTCCTACAAACAATTACAGTCTCAGATACCCATAGTGGGTCACTATGAGCCACTTTTGACTCAGTGGCAATGAGAGTGCTTAGCCATTTTACACATCAGGTAAAATGAAAGACACATGTAACATTATAATAAATTCAATCATCCTTGACTTCTTCTATCTTTGTTTTAATTCGCAAGTAATGAACTTCATGCATGTTTTTACTCTGTCATTATTTTTTTTGAGAAAAAGCTTTCATATTTACACACATGCTTATTATTCCATGTGATTCTTCACTTTTTTCCCATATACATCATTCTGTGTCCTTTTCTTTCAGCTTAAACAATTTCTACATAGTTTGTTATAGTGTAGATAGACTGGTAATGCATCTTATTAAGTTTCAAATATCTGAAAATATTTTATTTTTATCCTGATATTTGATGGTTATTTTAATAAATATTTTAGTCCATCAAAATATGATTCTGTTGTCTTTTAGCCTTCATTGTTTTCATTGAGAAGTTAATAATAATCACAGTATTGATTGTCAACATACTATGTGTCTACTTCTTTTCTCCAATTTCTTTTAGGGTATTTCTGTATCTTTCATTTTCAGTTATTAATTTCACACTGATATTCTTGCAGATATTATTTTTCATCAAATTTGTGCAATTCTTGGGCACTATTTTGACCATCACCTTCTCATTTTGTTCTCCCTCACAGGTTCCCTGAAATGGGAAACCTCTGCTTTCGTTCTGGTACTGAAATTCCAAATACCTGTTTAGTCTAGCCTCAAACTTCAGGGTAAAAGAGAGCTCTGTTTGAGGGACTCCCAATACTTTTGCTCTCTGATTTCCAGAACAGACACTCACTACTGTTCTCTTTTTTAGTGCATTGATCAGTGCTTTCATTCTCATTCTCTCTCTCTCTCTCTCTCTCTCTCTCTCTAATCCACAATTTAGCCCATAGAAAAATTTTTATCTCAGATGTTCTATTTCTGAGTTTTGGAATTTCTATTTCATTCTTCTTTATAAATGTGCTTCTCTAGTGTAGAGTCAGGATTTATGGTGGTACAGTGATAAAAGTGCTCAGTGATTAACAAAAGATTATTGGTTCAAATCCATCAGTGACTCTGTCAGGGAAAAGACCTGACAATCTGTCTCCCTTAATGCTTAGAATCTGAGAGGCGCTATAGGCAGTTCTCCTCTGCCAGGAGTGTCACTATGCGTTAGGATCAACTCAACAGCACACAGAGACACAGCTACCACTGGTTCTGTCCATTCACTGTGTCCTTGTCACCACTCAACCCCACTAACCTCAAACTGATTATGACTCTCAGTGACTATAGAAGGGTTTAGAAGGGTTTCCATGACTTTAAATTCTCATAGAAGCAGATAGACTCAGCTTTCTCCTGCAGAGAAGCTAAACGTTTTCAGCTACCAACTCTGTGTTTTAAAAGTCCAAGACTTAGCACAAAGTCACCACAAGGGCTTCTTCCATTTCTCCTCCTCAGTCAACTCACAGTGACCATACAGGATGGGGTAAAACTGCCCCTGCAGCTGAGACTGTAACTCCTTTTTTTTTACCCTAACCCTAAGATGCTGTCACTCTTTAGGGGAGCAGACATCCCCATGTGGCATCTTAAAATCCCTTCCTACTAATTCCAAATATGGTTAATGCTGAGTCTGCTGTTGTTTTCATTAAGTGCATCCAGTGCATCCAGACTCATAGAGACCCTGTGTTCACCAGAACAGAACGCTGTCCCACAGTCGCTTACAAGCCCATCACTGCAGTCACTGGACAACCATATTCACCAAGGTCTTCCTCTGTTTTCACAGCCCAGCTACTTGACCAAGCACAAGATGCCCTTTTCAGGGATTTGTCACTCTTAATAATATGGCTAAAGTACATGAGTCTGTCTTACTAACTGCCCTCTTTATTGTCGATGGGTCAGAAATGCTTTCATGTACTTGTATTTTATCATTTTGATTATACATTGAACACTTTAGAGAAAGCTTTTCTGACACAACTTTTCATCTTGTGAAGAGTATTGACAAATTTTATTCAATGCAGAGAGTCCTATTACTGGCTTATCAGCTTACACTTATAAAGTATCCAGTTACTTCACCAAGGCTCTCTAATTTGGTAAAACTCAGACTGAAAACCCTTTGTACTCTGTGAGACTTAGCAGCCAAAATCTCTCCTAAGACCCTCTGCCTTCCTGAAAGACACTTTATTGTTTCCTTGAAGTCCACAGCAGAGTTCCGTCATGAATTTGTGAAGAGTTATATTCAAGTTTGGCAGGTCTATTTTTAAAAAATGATTTTTCTCTTCAATTTCCACTCTCTACTGCACTTCTAAACTCTGCCCACTGACACGACAGGCAATTAAAATGCAACTTTTACTTGGGGTTTAGACTCCATTCAATTCAGAAAAAAAAGAGATGCTTTCAGAGTGAAGTGTCTCATACATGTGAACTGCACACTGGTACATCTCTTCATTTAGAGTTCACACCCTTCAGTTTATAACTGTTTTTCAGGCCTTCATATAGGTATGTGTGTTTAATTCTGCTCAGTTTATCATTGCTATCCACAGAAAAGGTAGCCTGAAATGTCACCTCCCCATCATTTACCAGCAATTTCCTTTTATTTTATTTATTAAGTATTAATAAACTTTTGGAACAAAGAACAGTGCATTCTCTGCACCTGTTTGTCATTGCCACGTGTGCTACTGAGTCAGACACTTCTCATACGGAACCTGCGAGTGCAACCAACGAAAATACTGCCTGATCTCATGCCAACCGCACAAAGTTGCTATTTGAGCCCAGTATTGCAGGAAGAGTGCCCCTTTCTCTTAAGGGACTGCCTCTTTTGCGCTGATCTCTATTTAAGCAAGGATTGACCAAACCATTTCCCAGGAAATGAACCCTCTGATAACTTGTTCAAAATTTCTACACTATCACTCCAAAGGAGCATGATGGTTGTACTGCCATGATAGACTTGTTTTGCTCTTCTGGCAGATCATGATATATTGTATGGTATATTAATAGTCTATGTCAACACCATCATACAAAGGCATATATTCCTTGTCAATTTCCTTATTCATTATCCAGCTTCCAAATATGATGACTTGGTTTGGACACATCTTAGTTCTTAAACTGTCTTTGGGTTTTTTTGCTTGTTTGTTTGCTTGTTTGGGGGGGTCATCACTGCCCTCTGGTGGTCGTGGGAGGACATCTCTGTTTTTTAAGGTTTTAAAGAGGTCTTTTGCAGCAGGTTTATGCAACACAATATATCTTACATTTTCTTGACTGCCGGTTTCATAAATATTAATTGTGGATTCAAATGGATTGAAACATTTGATAACTTCAATCTTTTCTCAAATTACCATGATATTGCTAATTGGGCAAGTTTGTAAGCTCTTTTGTTTTCTTTATGCTGAGCTGTAATCCCTACAGAAGGATGTAGTCTTTGATATTCATCAGCAATGCTTCAAATCCTTTTCATTTTCAACAAGTGAGGTTGTTGAATCTGTATTTGGAAGACTTTTAAGTGCCTTTCTCTACTTCTGCTGCTATATTCGTCTTTGTGGAATCCAGCTTTTCAGATTATTTGCTTAGTATACGAATTCAGGAATATGGTGAAAAGACATAATTCTGTCATACATGTTTCCTGACTACATCATGTAATAATTACTTGCTTTGCCTGAACAGCTGCTTCTTGATATACAGTTTCTGTTTCAGCACAGTGAAGCATTTTGAAAAATTTTTGCAGTGTTATCTATAAATTGTTGTGATTCTCAAAAATTATATTTTCTGCAAGTCAATAAAACCCACATTGGTTAGTTTTGGGGTTTTGCTTTTTTGTTTTTTGCATTCTCTGCTCTATGTCAAGTTCCAATGATATCTCTCATTCCTTTCCTTTTCTACATCTGGCTTGAATTTTTGACAGTTCCCTCATGACGTATTTCTGCCATCCATTTCATATTACTCTCAACAAAATATACACATTGTGATTTTAATGATGTTATTTCATAGTTTTCTCATTCTGCTGGATCAATCACAAATATGAACCCGTTTGAGTTGGTTGGCAAAGTTGTTGTCTTCCAGATTTCCTCAGCGAGATTACTGCGCTGCACCAGAGGTGCATCCATTGGTTGTTGAAATACCTGGATTGGCATTCTGTTCATCTCTTTCACTAGTGCCTTCAGTGGAGCTCGGAACTCTTCCTTCATTGGCATTGGATCCTGACTATATGGTACCTTTTGAAATGACTAAAAATCAACCAAAAATTTTGGAACAGTGATTCTGTGTATCTCTTCTATCTTTTTGGATGTTTCCTGCATAAATAATAAAATATTTTGACAATAGAATACTTCAGTACTTGAACTCTAAGCTTGATTATTTTTTTCAGTCTGAGAAATTCCTAATGTGATTTTGAGCTCTGGGTCTTTGCACTTTCCATTAATATACTTTACTTTGTATTCTTGATAGCAATTTGAAATCAACTGTTCAATCTTTTAACATTTTTATATTTAGCTACAGTATTTTCAAGAGACACCATAATTTCGGAGTCTTTTCTGACATTCATCTTGATCTTTGTTCTTACTCGTCTTTTAAAAGGCCTTTTGCTTTTATCATACTATTATACTACAAATCATCTAGTCTGGAATCATTAGTGTTTAAGTGTATAAAATCTATTGTCTGATTCTAACATGTAGTAACTTTTAAAATGTTTTTCAAAAAAAAAACAACTTGGAGTTGTTGAAATCAAAGGCAATGGTGATGAACTTGCTGTGATTTTCAAAATAGAGAGATTTACCAATGCGGTAACACAGTGGGGCATAGTTTGTTCTTTTAGCTTGTTTTTTGAACTAGAATATTTGAATATTAACATGTTCAAATATCTTTTACTGCCAAGTCAACATAATCAAACAAATACATTAAGAAAGTGAAAAAGTACTCAGGAGTAAACTGAATAATACTGCTACACATGAAGGCCATTAAACAAGTGAAAATTATCTCTGAGGGAAATACTTTAGTCCCAAGCATCAGTTTAATCCCTTCTGTCTGAAAATAATTTTATTGCTTTCTCTTTAAGATATTCAAACTGTTGGTCCCACTGCTATCTGTAATAGTATTTTCTTGTCAGAGTTGGAACAGCAAACATAAGGAAAGCCATAGATTTGAACTTAGGAGTAAGACCCTAGATTGTTACTCTTAAGGACAATATTGAAAGACTTGCCATGAAACAGTGACCACCATCAGACAGGCATTACCCTGTAACATATAGGGTGGATGTCAGAAACATAGAAACAAAATAATCTTATTTTGCTCAAGAATAAGTGAGTATTTTAAACAGGAATAAATGATGAGGATTTTTGGTTGAGTCAAGGAAAATGAATAAGAATGCCCTCCTAGAGAAATCTGATATCTAATAGAGGCAGTATAATGCAGAATAACTACCACATAGGGATTTTCAATAGTGCATTGATATTGTTTTTGAATCCCATATCTACTATCCCCTGGAGTTCTATGATTTAAGGAACAATATAAAACCTCTCTGGGTTTTCCTGGCACATCTGGGAAAAGAGGCCTGGTGACTGAGACCCAGACCCCAATTTCCCCATATCACAACTCATGGACATGACTCGGTATCCTCATATCTTGAAAATTTTCAATTTCACTTGAACCACTTCATATTTTTCTTTTTATACTTCTACTTCCTGCTCTCCGGCGGTGGGAGTAGGAGGTCTAGCTCCACTGCTGGAATTGAACCTACGTCCCAGTGGGCCGCAGTCCCGCGCACAACCACTACGCCACGGGGGCTCAGCCCTAGATTGACTTTCAAACAAACCTATATACCTTCACTTCCAAAGTTGGCGCAAGAAAACCATTGGTCATGTGGAAACTTCCTTTATTCCAGCAGATGTTTTCTATCTATTTATGTGAGTAACCAGTTACTGTTGGTATAAGCACTTTAATGGCACTATATCTAAGAATTCCATATTCTGAGTTTGCTAAAGGCACTATCAAAAATGGCACTAAACACACAAATAAAAGGAAATCAGCACAAAAGTATCTTTCAGAACCTCTTCGGAGGAGCAGACACTTTTAATTAGAAATGCGACAAGACTGCAAGGGCAGCAAAATGGAATTCCTTAATACATCATGGGATGTGCTGACTCACAGGCAGGAGGCACAAACCCGAATCTGCCTACCTGCAGCAGCAAATCTCCGGCCGGCCAATTCCCCTTCTCAAAGATGCTCTGACGAAAGCGCAGTTTGGAGCCATGTCTCGCTTCCTTCAGCTTCGCTAAGGGGAACGAGAACCCTGGGATGGTCCCTCAGGGGCAAAGGCCAGATGTGCCTTCATCCCCAACCTTTTACACCTTATTCTAATGCCAAAAATCCGTCCCACAAACCCTCCTTCTCTGCCATGTTCAGTAAACCATTGCTGGGGGCACACAGCGCTCACAGACAATACTCGTGGTTATTAGATTTATAAGGAAGCTAGTAAGGTACAAAATCTTCGGTATAACAATTGTTTCACAGGGATCCTTTTTCACAGCCATTCTGCCAGGCACATCTCTGGTCCCTGGACTCTTCGTTACACGGTCCCATGGGCCCTATTCTACCCAGACATGTGCTATAAAGGTCTTTTAGCATTGTTAAGAGAGCATCTCCACTTGCCAGAGAGTCTCCTGCCCACAGGCGTTCGACTTTACTCTTTCCCAGGCCAGAAAGCCCACTGTTTTCCCTCATTTTGCCTTAGCTTCTTCAATCAGGCATCACACACACACACACACACACACACACACACACACCTCCTGGGTCCCCTTTCTTGCTACTCTTCTGAAATGGATCATTTTATACCCAGGGGAATGGAAAACCAACCAATCGCTACCTCTAACCCCATACACCTTATTTCCTACTCCTACCCAGTTATTTCCGGATCATTACGATGCCTAGAGATGGAAGACCCACACTGAGTTGTTTCAATTCATACTATTAGCCTAGATGGGAGTTTTCACAGAAATGTTCGGGCATTTCCAGAGAGAAAAAGTGGTATGTCCTGATCAATTTGAAGGATAACGTAATCGTATTATTCTCTTTTAGAAGCTAACAATAGTGCTCTATACTATTAAAAGTTGTTCTTGGGCCTGAGCCCCAGTGGCATAAGTGGTTGAGTGCGGAACTGCGGCCCGCGAACGTGCGGTTGAAATCCAGCAGCGGCTCTCAGGAGTAGCACTGGGTAGCTCCCACGATCACCAGAGGCAGTGATGACAAAAAAAAAAAAAAAAAGCTGTTCTTACCCTTCTAGGATCATTGGGATTTATGGAGGTTGTTCACAATATTGCAATAAATAATTTAAAGTATTTAAGACATTAAATATTTAAACTCCATCGTTCAAAATTTGAAGCTGGGTGCATTTTGCACATGAGGAAATCAAGAGGGAATGACTATAATAAAGTAAAACAGATAATTATCTTTTTCCTGGAGCCAGTGTTTCAACTGTTCCTATGCTCTGTGCCTCACGGGAGGTTGGTTATTCCTGGGAATCACTTTAGAGCACAGATTTGTTAAGGTACTGGCTCTCTCATGTCAGGTGTGGTACTCACAAGGGCAGTTTTCAAAAGGCAAGTCACCATCGGATAATCGTCGAATAATCCTGGCATAGATATTGTTTGTATCATCATATGTCCTCAAGTCAATTCCAACTGAGAGTGAACTTATAGGACAGAATGGAATGGCCTGCTACAATCTTCATAAGAGCAGGCCCTTCCTTCCTTCCTTCCAGAGTCGCTGATAGGTTTTAATTGCTGGCTTTCAGTTTGCAGTCCTTTAACTATTATAGTACCATGGTTCCTCGCTGATATAAATAATATATCCAAACATTCCTGTGGAATTGATTTTGACTCATAGTAACACTGTAAGACAGAGCAGAGTTGCCCATAAGGATTTCATATGTTGTAAATCTTTGAGGAAGCAGACTGCCACATCTTTTCAACTGCAAAAAAACTAGGAGATTTTAATGGTCATCCTTCTGGTTAACATCTAAGCACTTTTTTTTTACTGTGTGACCAGAGTTCTTAACAGTTAACAATCCATTGTTGTACTTAAATGTCATAGAGGCATTTCTAGCTCACATGATCCCAAAGTACAGGGACATTTCCAACAAATAGCAACTCCAAGTACAAAAGAAGAAAATACTACTTATGGTCTAGAATCATCTTCACAATCATATTTGAGCCAATTACTGCAAGTACTGTTCTGATTCATTCTACTGAGGGTTTTCTTCTACTTTGCTGACTCACTATTAAAAATGATATCCTGCTTCAGGAACAAGTTTCTTCTGTCTAAATGTATGTGAGACAAAGAAAGAGTAGGCATCTTTAATTTTATATTGCATGTTTCATCAAAGAAACCTTTTGCATGAAAAATGCAAAAGGTCTTCAGAAACTTTTACTTCAACAATTGTAATAGCAAAATACATTTTTGGATGGTTGCAATAAAAATAAAAACCATTTCTTAGGGGGAAAGCATTGGTTGTTACTTCTGAGAACCACCTCTTTAGATTCTGACAGAAGCATCAGACATCAAAACATATTTCAGATTTAAGTTGCTAAAACTTTGGGTCATCATGAATCAGAAATATTAATCTCCTTGACACCAATAGCGTGTGTTTGCCTGTTATCTACAGTAATTTTATGAGCATTCTTGGTTATAATGCTAAGATAAAAATCAAGAGCAAGCAAAAAAATCTCATCCTAAGTGACATTGTGAGCCACATAAAATATTAAAATTGAAAATACCAATCATCTATTGTCTGCCTATGAAAGTTAAGATACAAAACTAGGCAATCTGGAATATAAACTAAAGCAGATACAATCTTTTATCTTAAGGCTTATTGACATTTGTTGTATGTGTTAGGTGCCATATAGTCAGTTACGACCCAAAGCCACCCTATACACAATAGAAGGAAACCCAGCAAGGCCCTGTGCCATCCCTACAATTGTCTCAGTGCCCGTGCCCATTGTTGTAACCATGGTGATTGATCCAGCTCATTGAGGGTCTTCCTCTCCTTCACTGTCCCTTCATTTTATCAAGCATATGACTTTCTCCAGGAACCGGTATCTCCTGACAACATTTCCAAAGTATGAAAATGAAGTCCCACCATCTTGGTCTCTAAAGAGCACTCTGGTCACACTTCTTCCAAGGCAGATCTGTCTGTCCTGTGAGCAGTCTCTAGTAACTTCAATGTTGTACTCCATCGCAACTCAAATGCTTCAATTCTTCTACAGACTTCTTTCTTCAGTGCCCAACTTGCACATGTATATGAAACAATAGAAAATACCATGGTTTGGGTCACGAGCACCTTAGACCTCAAATATCTACATAATGCAATATTTATTTTGATCTCATAACTGCGGCTTCCATGATCATTGCTTGTAGAGCCAAGCAAGACAAAATCCTCGACAATCTCAACCTTTTCTCCACTTATCATGATGGTTCCTGTTGATCTCTCTGTGAGAATGTCCTTCATTGACTTACAATCCATACTGAAAGCTGTCATCCTTGAAAGCAGCAAAGGCTTCCAGTCCACCTCGTTTCAGCAATGAGGTTGGGTCATCTGCGCATCGAAGGTTGTTAATATGCTTTCTCCAAGTTTTGATGTCATGTTATTTTTCATTTAAGACAGCTTCTCTGATTATTTTCTCAGCATATGGATTGAACAAGTATGGTGAGTGTACAGAACCCTGACACCCATCTTTCCCGATTTTAAACCATGTAATACGCTCTTGTTCACTTTTCACATCTGCCTTTTGATCCATGTACAAGTTCCTCAGGAGCTCAATGAAGTATTGTGGAGCACCCATTCTTCTCAAGGTTATCCATAATCTATCATGGCCAACATGGGTAAATGCCTTTTCATAGCCAGTAATACACAAGTAAACATCTTTTTCATATTCTCTGATATTAGTCAAGATTCATCTAACATCAGCAATGATATACCTTGTTCCACATATTCTTCTGAATCTGGCATGAATTCCTGGCAGTTCTCTGTCAATATATTGCTATAAGAGTTGCTTTCTGATATTCAACAAAAATTTTCTTGCATGCGGTATCAAGAACATTATTCTATAGTTTCAACATTCTGTTGGATCACCTTTCTTTGGAATGGGCACAAATATGGCTCTCTTCCAGTCAGTTGGCCTTGTAGCCATCTTCCACATCTCCTGGCATGGATGAGTGAGTGCTCCAATGGTCAGCAGGCTAAAACATTTCAAATGGCATTCCTCAGTAATTCCTGGAGCTTTGTTTTTGGATAATGCTTTCAGTGTTGCTTGAACTTCTTCCTTCAGCACCATTGGTTCCTGCTCATCTGCTAACTTTTGAGATGGTTGACTATCAATTAGTTCTTTTTTGTATAGTTCTGTATTCTCTCCATCTTGTTTTGATGTGTACTGCATCAGTCAATATTTTGCCAATTGAATTTTTCAATATTGCAACTCAAGGTTTGACTCTTTCTACAGTTCTTTTAGTTTCAGATATGCTGAGTGTGTTTTTTATTTTGGTTTTTAAATTTTAGGTCTTTACACATTTCATTGCAATATTTGGCTGTGTCTTCTCAAGCAGCCCTTTGAAGTTTTTCTATTCAGAACTTTGGCTTCATGCTTTCTTCCATTTAGTTTAGGTACTTTTCAATTAAGAGCAGATTTTAGAGTCCCTTCGTATATCCAATTTGACTCTCTTTTTCTTTCTTTTGCTTCTAATAACTTGCTTTTTTATGAATGATGTTCTTGATAACTTCTCACAGTTCTTCAGGTTTTCTGTCATTAGATTTCTCAAAATTCAGATGGAAGAGACAAGTTTATATTCAGACTCTCATGGCTTTATTTTCGTTTTCCCCAGCTTTACCATTAACTTACATATTAGCAATTGATTTACTATTGTATAGTCAGCCTCTGGCTTGATTTTCACTGTGGAAAGAGGTATTTCATGGTTTTTTTTCCATAGATGTAGTCAATTTGATTCTGTGTAGTCCATCTGAGGAAGTCTGTGTGAATAGTTAAAAGAAAGTATTTGCTCTGAACAAGTTGTTAGTTTTTCAAAATTCCATGATACTATTCCAGCTTTCTACCTCAAAAATTATATTTTTCAACTACTGTTTCTTCCTATGTTTCCAACTTTTGAATTCCAATCACCAATAGTTATCATTGCATCATGATTGCATGTTTAATCAATTTTCAATGGTAGTCTTTTGTACAATTCTTTACTTTCTTCCTCATTAGCTCTTGTGGTTGGTCCATAAATTTAAATAATAGCTGTTTTGATTAGATTTCCTTGAAGAAGGATAGATATAGTCCTATCACAGACAGTATTGTACTTCATGATGGATTTTGCAATATTTTTTTGACAATGAATGCCATACCATCCCTCTTCAATATGTTATTCCTGGGGTAGTATACCATGTGATTGTCTTATCCAAAATGGTCGATACCAGTCAATTTCAGTTCCATATAACCTAGGATCTTTATGTGTCTCATTTCATTTTTTAAGCCTTCCAATTTTCCTAGATTCACACTTTGCATGTTCCAAGCTCGAAACACTAGAAGGTTTTTTTGCAGCTATTTCTCCTTACCTTGAATTGTTCTCTATCAGCAAATGAAGATTCAGAAAGTTCCACTCCCATAGACTTTACCCAACTCATGTCACCATGGTCAATTCCACTCTGAGCGATCAGCTCCTCCTCAGACATGATCTGAGTGCCCTTGAAACTAAGGAGTGTTACCTCTGAAAATACTGCTTTCATTCTTTAGCCCTTCAGTATCTGACAATCCTTTCACCCTATGTGTAAGTCTTCCAGCAGCTCTTTCCTTCAAAGTCGGGAGCCAAACCCTTCTTTGTTGTCTCTCCTTAGTCTGTAAGCCATGCTGAAACCTGCTCACTTTGGATGAACCAACTGGCACATGAAATCCCTGTAATAGAGTTCCTAGCATCCCAGCAACACATAAGCATCATAGTATGACAAACATTCTACCAATCCCCAACCAATTTCATGCTTGTTGGAGATAAAATTTTCTATAATTACTCCAATTAACAACAATGCAAATAATTCTAATTCAGCAGACACTAACACCCCTTCAAATACCCAAACTATATACTTATTTTAAAGTAATTAAAACTTACTTTAAAAACCTATCTCATTACATTGTTTTTGGTTCATCTTGAACTCATTTCTTTATTACCTGGAAATTGTGGCATCTTAGTAGGTATTTCTGTTTTGTCTGCAATGTACCGCTATGAGGAATCGGTCTTTCTCATGCCCAAACCCTTTTTCACAGAGTCCTTGCACTATTCATTGATGATCAGTAAAACACAAACATTCTGATTTCTGAGAGCCTGCCTTCTAATGCTAAGGCTGACACCGACTCACTTAGTTACCAAGCTTCTCTGAATCACTTTTCACTGAATATATTTTTTGTGGCTGTGGTTACTCACTGCCTGGTCAATTCAGATTCCCGGTGATTTTATGTGTGCTGAGGACATGTGTTCCATGGAGCTTTCTAACCTGTGATGTTGCAGTGGCTAATCATTAGGCCTGTCTTCAAAGTTCTTTTGCATGTATTGTTTTTTTGTTTGTTTTTGTATTTTTCAATCTGGAGAGATTTTAAGGCTTCTCTCTTTCAATTTTAACTTTATTTTCCCCTTTTGTTTGTATATTACATACAAAAGAAAGTATATTCTATGTGGTTGTACAGTCCACCTCATCAAGTCAGCGACAGGATCCCACAAAACCCTGGTATATGTGGTTCTAGTTTATTTCCTTTTCTCATCCTTACTTATAGGTCGTTATTGTCTCCCGGACCTTCCTGCTCCATGAACCACTCAACATCATCACAGTTTGTAAAGTCTTATCCTTTACTATGAAAGTTATTTTTCCTTTATAATAATGGTATCATAAAATAATAATAATAACAATGGTATTAGGGCTGAGCCCCAGTAGCATAGTGGTTGAGTGCGGGACTGCGCCCTACTGGCTTGGTGGTTCAAATCCAGCAGCTGCTCTCCAGGAGTAAGGCTGGGCCTCCCACTCCCACCAGATGGCAGTGATGCCAAAAACAAAAAACAAAATTAAAAAAAATAACAATGGTGTTATAAAATGTTTATTTTTGACACTAATTTTGTCTAGCATAACAATCCACTATATGACTTTATGTTTTTTCTCCATTTCTCTATAATCCATGTTTTTGAGTGATCCCATCTTTTCACTGTTACTACAGTGAAATTACTACAATAAATACATGTCTATAAATCTTTTTTGTGCTTTTTCTTTATTTCTTCATGTCATTTCTGTATTTATTTAGATTTATTCTGTATATATACCAAGTAAAGGTACAGCAGGATCGTAAGATTATTGCATTTGCAATTCTTTAATAAAATAGCATGCTGATATCCATATTGATTTTGCAAGTCTAAAATCCCATCAGCAATTTATGATAGTTCCAATCTTTCCAAATCCACTGCAGCATTTATTTTTGCCTTTAATTTTCCTCAGAGAATAGGTGTGAAGTGGCATCTCATTACTGTTTAAATTTGAACTCTTCTTATGGCTAATGCATGGAAACTACATCATATGATTTTTTTGGCCATATGAATGACATCTTTTGTAAGTTGTCTGTTCATGTCTTGTGCCCACCTGAGATTGGTTTATGTGTATATTTTTATTAAGGTGTTGTAGTTCCCTATAAATTTTTGAAATTAACCCCTTATCTGATATTTTTCCCAATGCATGGATTCTCTTTTTATTCTTTTGATGAAGTTTTTTGATGTATTTTCAGAAACTATCAGTTTTCTATTTTATTTTCTGGAGTGCAGGTATTTTTCTTTGAACTTTTCCCCCAACAGTTTTATTGGCAGATAATTTGCATATCATGTATTATTTCAATCATATCAAGGAGAATTGTACAATCATTACCCCATCAACTTAAGAGCATGATCCTAGCCCCCCCCCCCAAGGTTTAATCACCTTTAAAATGAGCTGTGCAATCACAATCTTTTCTAGTGCTTCTCCCCCCTCCTGCCTTCATTATTTACTTCGGAAATCCCTTTTCCCTACCTGTCACCCCCCACCCCTGCATTCCCTATAAGCTTTGGATTAGTTATTGTTATTATGCATCCACTCCTCCTGTTCTTCACAGCTGGAACACCAAACAGAAAACAAGAAAAAATGCTCTAAGGTAGTAAGGATAAAATCATATTAGTATCAAGACAAAATACAAATAATGTGTATGAAGGAAAAGAACGCCATCAACATTTCAAATGTCAGGGAAGAAATTATTGTCATGGAACCAGTAAGAGGTACTTGCACCAAGAACAAATTCAGGTCAGGTTTATGGGATAGTCAACTGTCAAGTATCAAGTTTGATCCTGGAAAGTCAAGATTACAATGGTCTCTGCCTTGATAGTATGGCTGTTTCAACCTCTTACCTGTGTCTAGAATAGATATCCTAGTTGCTCAGTCTGACACAATCCTCTGCAGAAGGCTTTGGGGCTCTCACTGGGCCCCAATACCCTCCATAAATTTAGTATTCATAATTTTAGCTCCAATACCATATTCAAATTGTGTCATTGCCATCTTTAGGTCACACATACTGGTGCGCTTCCTCCATGCTGACTTAGTTACTCCTTACTTAGGTGGCTTCTTGTTTGCATACAAGCTGTTAAGACCAAGGCACTATTTCCATTAACAGCCGGGTGTCACCTGCTTTCTTCACCACACTGTGCTGAAGCACCCCTATCTTCAGTGTTCATATGATCAAGGTAGTACCAAGCAGGCGCATGATATAAGAACTGATTGTCCTTAAGTTGGAGCTAGGATTTAGTGCAAACCATTAGAGTAGATTTTTTTTCACTATGTTTAGTAGTGTGTTTATGTTTTATATTAGGGCCTTTGTTTGTCTCTGTTTTTGATTGATGATTTTTATGGTTCACAGATTTCCATTTAGGTCTTTAATGTATGTTGCATTCATTTTTGTGGAAAGTGTGGTACTACTTATGGGTCCTACTTCACTCTGTTGAAGATGAAGATCTGATTTTTGTGGTAACATCTTTGGAAAAGGTTATCTCTTCCTCTCTAAATGCATTTTAATTCTTTACCAAAGATTCAGTCTCTGTAGATACTTGATTGAATTTATGGATTTTCACTTCTAATCCTTGCCTATCATTTTACCAAGTCATTTTTACTACCATTGCTATATAATATATAATAGGTTTTAAGTTCTGTATGAAAGTCCTTCTTCTTGATTTTTTTGGGGGGGATATCACTGGATTTTGGGGTTTTTTTTTTTAATGGTGTTTCGTGTATCTTGGTTTTCTGTTCTTTCTACATAAAGTCAGTGATTAGTTTTTTTCAATCTGGATGGGTTTTAACCCCCACCATTTTGGGCAGTAATTCTGAGCCCTAAAGTGTTTATTATATCACTCAGGAACCCTACAAATAGGATTCAGTCAGTAATTGCCCAACACACAATACATTAAAACTACTCTGTATGGAAGACATTGCTCACTTAAGCTAAGGAACTAGTAATGTCGCCAGATGCCCATTGTGAAAACCAGAGGTTACCAGAATCAAAATAAATATAGTGCTTAGAAGGGACAGGTACAACTCCCTAGATATACAAAAGAGGACGGTGGGGGGGGGAGGTTATGAATTTGCCCAATCAAGGTCAAATATTTGGAAGTGACAGAGCTGAGTTCAGGTATTGACACATAGCTTCATCCTTTTTGTATATTAAATGTGACTATAGAAATGATAGCAGAGGACACTGACTCTATGAAAGCCTCCGGATATTCAAATAAGGGATACTCCTGTCCTGCCTACATCTCTAATGAGAAGTCATTGTTAGAGTTGGGGATTTAAGGTAGACGAAGAATGATGATTAGTCTATGAGTCTCATTTTCTAATAGCATAAAAAAGAAGAGACTTTTAAAAACACCATAAACTTGCTTTATTATTGCTTACCTATTCTTCTTAAAAAGAAAAACAGACTAAAATATGGATAATTGAAGTTTCCAGTTAATTGGGTCCTAGTTAATCTATGTTTTATTATTTCTAAGCCATTTCATTAGAAATTCTTACTGGTATAATTGCGTTAAAGTCTGCTCCATATGGTGCTATTTTTTTCTCCAAGCTAAACTGACCCTAAAATGGAGAACTCTTTGCATTTAATCTGAGAGCAATACTCAGATTTTTGAATGAAAATGACATTTTATTCTGCTATGTTTGTGAGCTGCTGCCTTTTCCCATATTTTTATTTTTAAAAATCCAATTTGAGCTTTTTGCCTCATGCTCTCCTCTCAGACACCATAAAAAATGTGACTGAAAGAAAATCTTTTCCCATAGAAAATCTCACACATAATGATGCCAATAGGCCTTTCATTTTACTGGTTGCCTGGCTGACTAGTATATTGGAAATAAGTGAAGATGGGGAAATAACAAGGAACTAGTTTCTGCTGAGGGGAACAAATTCTACAGTTATGAAGTTGTAAGGAAAAGCAACAATGAAAAATAATCTTAGTATCACAGAAGAAAGCAATTCTCAGCAGTAAAGCAGTAACAAAGAAAACCAGAAAAATCTTAGGAAACAATCAAAATAGGCAGCAATAGCACAAAGGCATTACAATGTTTCAAATTGCAAGAAGAATTGAATGATGGAGGGACTTTCTTGAGAACTCTTGAGATTCCTTCTCAAATATGTCCTGTTTGTTTTTTCTTATTCTTATTTCCTTGTCTGAGTAATTATCTCATCTGTTTAGGCATTCTACTTTTATGTTACAGCAACAGGGTAAGACACTTAAGATACTCATTAATTAAGACTCCATTTGTAGTCTCCTGTGAAGGATAATCACTTGTTAGCATAAGATGGGAACTTATTACTTCAAATAATTACATGGTAGGCTCTCTGCTGTGAAGTTAAAGACTCTAAAATTCAAATTGACAACAGGAACTAACTAGACCTCTAAAATGAAGCAAATATATATTTTTAATTTCTGCAGAAAGGTAAGGGATAAAAAACCTAATTACTTAATGGGCTGTAACAAGTAGCAGTTCTGCCCAGTTTTAACAATATATTCCACACTAGTTATTCTTTATAAAGCAAAGAGAATGTCATTGTGTTTTTGACTTTCCAAGAAGTAAAGAGACAAATACGAATTTAAGATAAATGTTTCTTTTATGCACAAAAATTCAGTAGCAATGCCAAAGCAAGAAGAGGAATCTGTCTTTAGTTCATGAATGTCATGCTAACCAGAGAACCCCGACAACATCTTATTAGGAGTCCAATAGGTTTAGAGGATCACTTCTCTTTTACAGAAGAGAAAATGTTTCTGTGACTAAGCCGGGATCAAATGTCAGTAAGCAAACAATCTCCAAATCAGACTCTGTCAAGCTTCAATTGACAGCCCCAGCCCAGAAGGTCAATTCTCTAAACAGCAGGTAAGAAAACCACCTGATTTCATCAAGGCTCAGAGTTTGTGAGTTCTGTCCTTTAGTTCCCTTTTTGGTTATGTTTTGTTCATGTGAACTTTTGTTCTCCTATGCAAAACCAGACTATGTGTCTTATAACATTATCTGAAAGTCCTAATTAAAAGTTGGATATTTCAGTGGGATAAATATAAATGTGTGTGACTCAGTTCCATCTCTTCTTAGCCATACAGTGGATTTCTTTCTCTGAGGTTAGTGCACGGGTGTATGATTTTGGCAGGTGTGCGGGGGCATTTCAAATTGAGCCTATGAAAGAAATCACACACCTTCTGGGAAACAACTTGCATGCCTTAATTCTTCCTTCTTCCACAGTTACTATTCTCAAAATTCCCATTCCAAGCAGTCATTTTGTGCTTCTGGCATTAATGGGAAGACAGGCTCAAGCCTTTATAAATGAAGAAAATAGCTATGAGGATTTTCACTGTAGAGTGTTGTAGCTATTACAGATTTTCAATTAACCTTTGTGCCTACTTGGCAAATACCATAATGGTCAGACATCAGTGCCATAGACGATGTCACAGTGCACAACGAGATACAGTGAAGGATTTTACTGAGACTTGAAGGACATTCAGCAAAAGGAAAAGAAAAAAAAAAGATGTAGAAAGCAGCATCATTATTTATTTGTGTAGAAACAATGACCTAGAATGGAAAATTCCCTGGTTTGGGTAAGTAAATATCCACTATCATTCTATGGGATTCTAATAACACTAAGCTGTCATGCATAATAAAACCACTACATTATATTTCAATCCAGATGTAAGTAAAATATTGTGTTAGGCTATAGTAGAAATCACTTAAAGGGGTTAATCCTTTCCTTTCCGGTGCTCCAAGAAGTGGCAACACTGTGACATACACCTGAAGACACACATCTATACAAACACGCACCCACACACACCCACACCCACACACACAAGCACTAAGATATCTGATATAATTTTCAGTACCTTCGTGGTCAATGATCTATATTCTGAATATTTCCTCCACTTATTTTGTGCATGGAGAAGAAATGGCTATTTCTTCGAAATGATCTTAGCTCTTAAATGAACTCTTTTTTATATCAAAAAGGTCACGATGAAGCACCAAGGAATCCAGAGGTCTGCCCAGGTAGGGAATGAGGTGGATAGTCACTAGATTGGCCTTATCAGTCAGACAGTGACGGGTAATTCCATTCTCTGGAAGTCATATTCCCGTGAGGAACTCATCTACTCAGCTACCTTTAAGGCTCTCAGTGCATACAATTGAATCATTGGACTCCAGAGCTCTTTTACTAGATAAAGTGCCCTTCCTTGAGATACTAGAAAATGGCTTGGCTTCTAACTCTCATTTATTTCCTAAATAACCTACTTTATTTAAAAAAGTGGGCAATTTAGGTACTAAATCAGTAGGTTTAGTAATAATCTTTTCATATTGGCCCTTTATATATAGAATTCAAACGTGCTTAAACAGGAAGTTACTACAAGGGGAAAAGAATGAAAAAGATTACCTGTCTTAACTAAATCAAGTACAATCTAGAAATAGAAGATCTGTTAGGAATTAGTTACACTTTTTTGAGACAAGTTTAGAAATTTTTATGACAAGAAGCAGTTGCAGCATGCTGTAAATTTTTCTGAAAATGGTAGAATTATGCAATTTTCCTTTCACTTTTAAAATAATACATATCCAAACTGTATTCAAATTATATTAATTTATCCTTCAAAGTATACAAAGTACATGGACGTTTTTACCACCTCTAATGCTTTCTCACTATCCAAGTCCCTCCTACTCCATTTCTTCATTTCTTTTTTTGTTTTGTTGTGTTGTGTTTTTTGTTTTTTTGGCGGGGCATCACTGCCCCTGGTGGTCATGGGCGCTACCCAGTGCTACTACTGAGAGCTGCCGCTGGATTTGAACCACCAAGCCCGCGGGCTGCAGTCCCGGACTCAACTACTTATACCACCGGGGCTCAGCCCAAATTTCTTCATGTCAAGACAACAACATGGCCCATCTAAGAGATCTAAGAGCCTTAACAAAACTTAGATCATCTTGGATCCCACAGATTTTCCTTTGCCAGTGGTTTAAGGGGAAAATATCCCTCAACTATAGATGGAGAAACTCATTCTCATATTTTTAAAATGCACATTCTTTCTACTCTGTTGTTTGGTCCGGGTTTATGTGTTCCTAACTTTTGATATTCAATATTGTAGATTCGCAAAACACTGAAATCTTGAAGTTAATCGAGTCGCCATTCAGCGCAGAAACAGCAAAGCCCACATGGAGGAAGCACACCAGCATGTGTGAACAAGAGGGGCCGAAGGGAGCAGATATTGAGCATCAAAGAACAAGAATCACATCATTACAAAGGAGGAGGAGAGCAGGGTGGGGATCTAAGGCCCACTGGTGGGTAAGTGGTCGCCCCTTTACAGGGGAGTCACAGGGAGGAGACAGACAAGTCAAGGTGCAGCCGGGCAGTGATGATACATACAAGTTTCCTCTAGTTCCTGAAGCCTTGCTCCATCCCCCACCCCAAACAACATGGTCCCAACTCTACCTTACAAATCCAGATGGACTGGAGAAGATACACAAGTATAGAGGGGAGCTGGACATATGGAGAAACCAAGATGGATGAGCTCCTTCAGGCCAATGGTTAGATTGGAGATGCTGGAAGGGTAGAGAGAAGGTGGGGTAGAGAGATGGAACCAACTGCAAGGATATACACACAAGCTCCTAGTTGAAGGACAGGCATCAAAGGAGTGGGTTGGGGGAGAGGTCGGGCAGGGTAAGATATGACAGAACAATTATAATGTATAAAGTATTGAGGGTTGGTGGGGAGGAGAGAACAGGGGAAGAGGGGAAGGAATGGAAAAGCCGATACTAGGGGCTCAAGGGAAAAGGTAGACAATTTGAGAACGATAATAGCAGTGGACATGTGAGTGTGCTTGGCACCCTCACAAGTATGTTTATTTATGTATTGTGAAAAACGATATATTAGCCTCCGATAAAATGATTTAAAAAACACTAAAATCAATTTATTTGCTTTGGTGCTACAACCAATAACTATTTCTTGAGTCAGTGGATGCTTTAGAATTCCATCTTACCAGAGAAAAATCAAGGTATCGAACATTCTTTGCTAGTCATGGAAATATTTATAGTCTATGACTGCTTTTCCTCATGTACAATAGGGCTTCAAAATGTTTGAAAAAATGGAATTAAAAGACAATAGAACTTTCCAGTAACTTTGTGACATCCCTTTGCATGTAGGTTAATGTAATAGGTACGGATTCAAGGGAAAATCACCTTAGCTGGAACTCCTGTTAGGATTTTCCCTGGCTAGAAGAATTTTAGCTCTTTTAGAAGTTCAGAGTCCAAGACAGCCCCAAGCATCGCCTTCCATGGTCTGCTCCTTTGTCTCTTTTCCAGTTCTCCTCTATCTAAGATTTTCTGTAAGCCAAAAATTTACGACAGTTTGTACATCTCTTTCACACCATATTACAGGATAGCATCCATTGCTACTGGATGACTTGGACTGAGGTTTACAGTTAGGGGATGGTGCAGATACAAGGGAGCTTCAAAAGTTCATGGGAAAAAATGAAATAAAAGATAATGAAATATGCTCATGAACTTTTAGAAGCCCATCTGCATTTGGACCAAGCATTCTTAAAAATTCAGAACAGGTTTTCAAGATAAAATAATACAAGTAAACTTAACAATTCTGAATAGGCTTATCCAAATGTAAGTAATGCAAGAAACCTTAGACCAGGCATTAAAGAAAAGTATTTTGTTTTTTGTATTTGATTCATTTCTTGATACTTGATCAACATATCATACAATTCAATAGTTCAGATATATCAAGGAGAGATACACAGTCATTATCACAATCCATTCTAATACATTGTTTTCGTCCTTTTACTCATTGTTACCATAATTATAATTTTCACCTTTGGGGGAAAATATACACAACAAAACATTTTCCAATTAAACATCATCTCTCTGTATATTTCAGTGATTTTGATTAGATTGTTATAAACCCACTATTAGTATCCTTTTCCAAATTATTCCACCACCATTACATAAATGTAGTTCCCTGTAAGTAAAAACTTTCCTCCTTCTCATGTGGTAGCGATTGGTAAACTTTGGTTTCTTTTTTCTTTTTACTAGTTTTCTTGATATAAAATCACATGTCATACACTCACATGTTAAGTCACTTTTAAAAACAGTTGTGTGACTATCATCACAATCAGGTCTAGCACTCTCTCCCTATTCCCAAATCAATTGTTTGTGCCTCCATTCCCTTCACATTCCCCCAGCCCTTCTTAGGAACCTATGCACCCGTTTTTGCCTCTATTCATCCGTTAACCGAACATAAAGAATAAAAAACAAAGTCAAAACCAATCAGAAACTCACCAACTGCTCTACTGAAGACCCATTAGGCAAGTTATTCTAATAAGAATAACTTAAAAGAGTAGACAAAGGAAAACACTGCCATTACTTTTTTAACCAGAGAAGAAAATGGAATTGTGGAACAAAGGAGAAATATTTAAGCCTAGAACAAACTTAGATTGAATCAAGAGGGAAGTCAACCGACCAAGTTTCACATTGCACCATCGTTTGCTCTACCCTACTCAGTTTTACAGCAGTTGTCCATGTGTGACGCTGTTCCAGAAGCCTTCCTGTGGCCTGAGCCCATCTGCCTGACACCTCATTGGACTAGACCCTCTGCAGACAGATTGTGAGTGCCTACTGTCCTCCACAGCTTTCTACGAACTGGAAGCTCACAATTTCAGCTGTGATACTTTCCCCTTCATCATATTTGGGGGAGGAAATGTTTGGGTTTTTTTCTATGTCTGGATTTAATTTTTATTTGGGACACTGTGGCAGTTACACAATCTACTGTCAACCTGCAAAGGGATGGCATGTAGCCTGTCAATCAGGTCGTAGCCAATGAAGCTTCTGTGTGGGCATAACAGTCTCCAGAGGATTCGGGGAACTCCCGTCTTCTTCCTTGGAGGCAGGATACACACTCACTCTGCTTTGTCCTCTTGCTGACAAGCTAGCTATGCTATGCTGCTGGAGCCAGGGCCTTTGAACTGGAAGAGCCACGTGGAGATTCCCACCAACCTTAATACCAGCTTCCACCCTCATTAGATCTGTAAGACTCTCCAGCTACGGGCCAGTAATCTGCATGCAATAGGGACCATTGTATGTGTTGTAAGAGTCTGAAGAGGAATTTACAGACCAGTATCAGACATATGGAATAATATTGGACCCATGAGCTTGATTCAACTTAACTGGGCTGGGATGTTTTCTTAATATACAATTACTCTTTTATATAAAGTTCTCTCTTGCATACATGAATGTCTCTGGATTTGTTTCTCTGGTCTCCCTGGACTAAAACAGACAACTATTGTGCTGGTTGATGAAACCAGATCCCTGGTCACCATCTTGGCCCTGATTCCCATGCCATATCCTAGTCAAACTGAAAAAGGAAAAAAAAACATAACTGGTCAAAATCTCTATGGTGAGATGGATTTTCCAGATCTGGACACTAAGATTTATGTGTAGGTTCAAGGATGCCTGGATATTTACAAAGACAAGGACTTCTTTATACCTAGGTTGAGTCAAAACTTAAAACATTGAATGTTTATAGGCTAATCTTTAAGAGGCAGAACCATTGTTGTTATCATAACTGTCCTAAAGAAATGTTAGAAACCCAGTGAAAAATAGCCTATCTTACCTGAGGAGAAATTGTCACCATCAACATACAACAAGGGACAAACTATGCAAAGGTATATCACCCCTGCTCCTGCTCCATGTGGTGACGTCATTATCATTACAGGTTTAGTAATCTTGAATAAACAAGTGGGGGATTTTAATAGGTCTATACAGGATCCCTGGTGGCATAGTGAGTGACATATGTGTTGGACTGTGCAGGGCCAGTGAATTCTTTAACGTGGCTCCTCTAGCCAGAGTCTCACATTCCTACTAAATGACCTTTTCTTGCATGAATCTGGTAAGAAAGTGGGGGTAGATAATGATAGAATTCTCCTATGGGTAATTGGGTACGGGAATCTCTGGAATATAAATGCTACAGTATATAAAATGAGTCCTCTGAGGCGCAGGAAGAAGGATTTCATTACCAGCAAGAGCCAGGATTGGAGCACCACAAAAGTCCCAGATCCAGAAGACAGCTGTGACATCAGAGGAACAACAGAAGAACCAGGGGATAAAGCAACGAAGGGAGTGGTGGGTCTTCCAACCCACGGAGCACGTAAAGTGAGGGGCTTGTGTGCAGGAGGCAGACTTGCAGAGTGTGGAACCTGTGAGCACATCCTTGGGGAAATTGCACTTGCCGACACAGTGACGGAGCCAACATGGGAAAGAGTGCCTTCACTGGAGTGAGGTTCCTCTGGGCACCTAATTGAGGAAGTGGGAGTCTGATCCATCGAGCTTGAAGGAAATACCTTCCCATGGAGTCTTACAGTAAAATGACATATACCACTTTGGCCATTTATGAGCAAATCTGAAATGACATTGTGAAATGGCCTGATAAATCACCATCCTGAGCACTGCTCTCTGTTAACCACTTTAGGCAAGCCTTTCATCATGACTATTGGCTGAGTTCTGTAAAGCCATTACAATGGACATTAGCATGCAGGAGGACAATTGAGAACACTAGTCAAGGGAACACATGCTGGTAACAAGGAGGGCAGTGAGAACATGCCGGCCTGGCCACGGGAGAAACAACGTTTGCCAAGACTTGCATTTTCAGAGACCCTGCTCCACTCTCCTCACACGGACTCAGATGTAAACACATCCGAGACAGTCACAGCAGTGGCAGTTTATTTGGGTTTGTTTGGTTTGGACGCTTTTAGTGTTTAGTTTAGTTTTGTTTCTTCATTTTGTTTACTCTGACAGACTTAGTGAGGAAGTGGGTTGCTTGTTGGGCTGCTAATTGTAAAGTCAAAGGTTCTAAGGCACGATCTGCTCCACTGCAGAAACATGAGGCTTTCCTCCCAAAGCTTTACAGCTTCATGCTGAGATGAATTGACTGAGTGACACTGGGTTGGGTTTGGAGGATCTGGCACATATTTCAGTATTCCTGACTGCTCTTAGGGACCAACTCACTCAAACCTTTGGGTTGCAGCCCTTTTGGGGGTAGAATGACCCTCTCACAGGGGTTGCTCAGTTCATAAAATTACAGTTAGGACGTAGCAATGAAAATAATTTTATGGTTGGGGGTCACCACAACATGAGCAACTGTATGACAGGCTGACAGTATTCGGAAGGTTGAGAACCACTGCTGTAGTGGATTCTGACCCACAGTGACCCCATGCATGCATGGGGCAAAAGGAAACTCTGTGGAGTTCTGCATCAACCTGACCATTGTTCCTATGCCAGAGCCCATTGTTGCAGCTGTGGCACCATCCATGTCACTGAGGGCCTTCCTCTTTGTAGATGCTTCTCCACTTTACCAAACACAGTGTCCTTCTCCAGGGACTGGTCCCTGCGGACAATGTGGCCAAAGTATGCAAGACAAAGTCTTACCATCTGTGCTTCTAAAAAGCCCTCTGGCTGTACTTTTTCTAAGACAGATATTTTCTTTGTTCCTTACTAAAAGTTTCCATTTTTTTTCTCCACTAAAAGTTTTAAATACAAAATCAACTGGTGATCTGAGGTAAGTTTCATCTAACAGGAAGCGTATAAGGCAACAGTACTTTCCTCTGTCTGGAAAAGAAGGAAGAGGAGGAGAAGGGGGAGGAGGAGCAATGCTAAGCACTGGGTGTCTGACAATTGACTACTATTCTCATGCTTGGGCAGCAAGGGTTAAGAAGATTCAGAGCTTGGAACAGCTGTCATTAAACACAAACCCCTTAACAGTTACAGGGTTGCCTCTCCAGGGACCTGGACCTTGATCTCTAGAGTTTTGACTCAGACCAAGAATCTAACCTAGATTTTGTTTTGCTATTGCTGTCTATGAACTCTGACTCTGATTAACCTAGAAATAGCAAATCTAGAACAAGTAACTGCATCTAAGCCTCTGCCAAAATTAGCCTTAGAACGTTGAGTCTCAAGGTCATGATGACTGTGAAAAATGCTTTTGTTTACACAACTTTTTATTTATTACACTTAGATTGTGAAGTACCAATAGTGGCTTTAACCTAAAGTTGTTATATGTATTAGATAAGCTTTCATATATACATTCTCAAGTCCAATACTAGTTTAGGTTTGTACTCTCCAGTATAGTAGCCACTGACCACATGGGCTTACTGAACACTTGTAATGTAGTCAATGTGGCAAAGGAAGTGAATTGGTTTCTATTAAAGAATTTCATTCAACTCTAGTACACTAACATTTATTCCGGTTATTTTAAAATTTTGGTTTTTGGACTTGATATGTGAATCTACTTTTCCAGTTATCTGCTTTATGAACTTTAAATGCACATCAAATATTTCAGTATTACCATTCTAAGCAAAAAAGAAACAGGATTTTAAAAGCATAGTATTAAAAAGATAGTAAAATATTTCATTAAAAATGTTATTGTTTAGGGGCTGAGCCCCAGTGGCATAACTGAGACTGCGGCCCGTGGCCTTGGCGGTTCAACTCCAGTGATGGCTTTCAGGAGCAGCACTGGGTAGTGCCCATCACCACCAGAGGCAGTGATGTCCCCTCCCCCAAAAAATTCAATCTATATGGAGCAACAAAAAAATTTTTTTAATGTTTTGGTTCATAGCTGAAATGATAATGTGATCATGACTGTATATGTTTGACAAAATATATTACCAAAATTAATTCCTCCAGTGTTTTATTTTATTAATGTGACTATAGAAAACAACTCACTGCCTGTGATAGATACATGATTTCATGTCAACTTGAAGGTACATAAAAGTGTAGCGGTGGTAACCAAGCCTGTCAACCGTGTCATAGCCTCAGGGTCACTCCTCGTGGGTGTGGCTTTCTCATAAGGAGGGCTCTGGGACCTTACCCCTCTCTTTCTCAGCCTTCACCCTCTTACATTTGATCTTAGTCAAAAGGCTGAGACGTGATAGCCTTCACCCTCCCATTGGCTGTCCCTAATTGATGATGCCGTAGCCTTGTGATGCATCCACTGCCATTGGGTCTACATGACTCTGTACCCTCCAACCTGTCATATTCTTGCCTTCATCATGATTGCTTATGACTATGTGAGTCTGGAGAAAAATATACAGAATAGTATTGGACTTGTGGACTTGAACTGAGCTGGGATGCTTTCTCAATAAATAATTATTTTGTGATACAATGTTGTTTCTAATGTATGAGTGTCTCCAGAGTAGATCCTATAGTCAGCCTGGCCCAATGCACTGCTATTGAGTCGATGCCAATGCATGGTGACTGCATAGGACCAGCTAGAATGGCTCCTGTGTTTTCTGATTTTGTAACTCTTTATAAGAGCAGAAAGCCTGTCTTCCTCCCATTTAGCCCTGGATGGTTTCTAATCAATGAGCCTGTGTGGTTAGCAGATCAAAACAATACCACTGTGCCACCAGGACCCCAGTATGGGTATCTACAATTACAATGGCTTGAATTTCATTTTCTTTGGGCAGTACTGATTTAGAAAAACAGTGTTCATGAAATTGTCATAGGATGCCACAAATATTTTACTATTCAAGTGTTTTCACACAAATATTTCATAACCTGAAACTCTCACTGAAAAGATAAAACACTCATTTTTTTTCCTGTGGAAAATATTGTATAAAAACTCATTCTCTCTTTGTTAAGAATATCCGCCTAGTTGTGCAAAGCAAAACAGGAAGAATTACTTAGGCTTCTCACTCTTTTCTAAAATTTGCATGCAATAATGCATTCCCAACATTATTTCTGAAGCTTCCACCACCACCAAAGCTCTGTCTGTTGAAAATCCTCTGCGTGGAATAAAGAGAGCAGATGAATGAATGAAACAGATTAGGATGTTATTTCCTTCTTCTTTTGTTAGTTGAAAAATGCACCATATGGACATATCACAATGCTCCTTGCAAAAATTTGAATATCTGATAAAGTTTTATTTTTTAACAGAATGACATAAAATATTCATGATGAATGAACTTTGAGCATTAAGTGATGAATGAGTTTTTGAATAATCATCTGTTTAAAAGTTCTATCAAGTTTCTAGTAATAAAAGCATCTAAGTTCTGTGTAAGTGGCTCATGCAGCAGGATTTTAAACAAATATTATGTCTCTGTATATGATTATAGTGACATGAAATCTATACATTTTCAGGGTTTACATCTGAGCAGATTATACAGAAGGAAAAGTTAAGATTTTCAGCAAATCTGTCAGAGTTTCTGAAATACCAGAGTCAAATTAACTTGATGTTTACATGTACTAACTTACTAAGCTTATTTAATAAAATGTTATCACTGTTTTGAGATATTGCTAAAAATCACAATTTAGCCTATTTTATTAGTCTGAGCAGACTAGAGAAACAAATTTATGGGCACTCATTTGTGTATAAGAAAGAGTTTTATATATAAGAGCAATTGGATATTGAAAAAAACATCCCAGTCCAGTCCAGATCAAGGCCATAAGTCCAATATTAGTTCATATATCTGATACCAATCTAAAAAGTTCTCTTCAACTCACAAAACAAATGCAATGACACCGCATGCAGGATGATCACAGGGCAAAGGTTAGAAAGTCTTTTGGTTCCAGTGGGACCTTGCAATCGTCTCAAGGTTGGCAGGGGTCTCCAAGTGGCTCCTCCATGTCCTGGGGCCCTGGCTGCATCAGGGTAGCTTCCTGTGATTTCTACTCAGAAATGTCTTGCAGGGAGTAAGCAGAGAAAGAGAGTGTCTCCAATCTCCAAGGAAGAATACAGGAGATCTCAAAATTCTCAGGAGAAGGCCATGTCCACATAGAGACCTCATTGGCTTTGACCTGACTGACACGCTAAACTCCACCCCTTCACTCTTAATCCTCTCAAATTGACAAGCAATTATATAACTAGCACACCCATGATTTAGCCAAATAGTGGATTTATTTGACAGCTCTTTTGATAGCACGTTTTTATACTTAAAAAGGCAAAGGTAAATTTCTTTACATTTCAAATATGTGAGCATAGACCCAGAGATAAGTAAAGCACATAAACATTTAAGTGTTAGAATTAGTAGCCAGTGAATAGATAAAAAGGAATACAAAATACATAAATGGTGTTACAAAGGAAACAAAGAAAATATAATTAACAGCAATTAAATAAAATTAAGGTGGCTACATTGAAAAATCACTGCCATCAAGTCATTCCTGACTCATCATGACCCTTTAGCATAGACTAGATCCGACTTGTAGATTTCAAAGGTTATTCGTCTTACAGGAGCAGAAAGTTTCATCCTCGTCCCAAAGAGAAGCTGGTGGACTTGAATGTCAGCCCAACGTGGAGCCCACTACACCACCTAGGCTCTTGATGTAGCCACTGTAGAAGGGAAAATTTTCTGAACTAAAAATATAGTTGAAAAACGTACTCAGGTTGTCCTAGCATAAAATCCAAGGAGCTAGAAGGAGAGGCATCTTGTCATGAGGTGACTTTGACTAATAGCAATCCTGAGCAAGAGAGAGGCAGCCACAGAGCTTTACAGGTGGTAGTCATCCTGGGAGTAGATGACCAGATCTCTCTCCTGAGGAGCCAGCTGCTGAGGATTTAGCTGTTGCACGATCAGGGCTCCTAGGTGAGACATGGGTGAAATAATATACAAAATGATCCAAAAATTGGGGTGGGAGGATCCACAGATATAAAGGAGTTAATAAATCAATAACTACCTATTTCACAGTGAAATTTCCGGAGGTGGAAGCACAGAAGTAATACTAAAAGTAGCATGAGAATAAATGCTGGTTACTTACAAAAGAGCAACAGTTCATACAGATAGCTGCATTATCTTTAACATGTATGAAAACCAGTGGATTCAGTTTTGAATATATTAAAAGAACACAGAATTATGTATCCATCGAAAGCATCTATGAAGAATAAACACAAAAGAGAACATTTTTCTGAAAACAGATCTTCCCTCATCTGACCTTCACTAAAATAATGATGTGTACATCCCAACAAACATTAATGATGTTAAATATAGTAAAAATGCTGCAGCTTTTATTTTATTTTTGTGATAAGAATATTTTGGGGAGGCACAAGCAGACAAGTGCTTCATTACTAGCTGAAAAATTGGCAGTGTAGAGGTTCAAACTCAATTGTCAGTTCAAACTTAGAGGTTTGAATGAGAAGATGAACCGGTTATCTACTTGTGAAAGGACATGACCTTGAAAATCCTCTAGATCAATTCCATTCTGCACAAATAGGCTAACCATGTCGGTGATGACCACAACCAAGGACAAATAAATACTTCAAATATAAAACCACACTCCTTTATAAATGAAGAGAATTGTGAACTATGTTCATCTAAGCTCTCGTGCTGTTCAAGAAAAAAAGCAATTAAACTGTTTATGCATAGACTTTAGCAAATTAAGCATGTATCTTACCTTTACAAAAAAAATAAAAAGTAGAGTGTGTAACTTCTAAACAGGTAGAAAAAAATAACGGGGAAAATTCTACAAAAAAAATAATAAAAGGACAGAGTCACACATAAGATAAGGTAGTGGATCATGTCACTAAATCCATCAAATGTAGCAGGACTAAATACTCCATTTAAAAAAAGCAGATATTTTCAGAGTGCATATTTGAAATAAGATTTAAGATCCTAATTATAAAAGACCCATTGGAGACATCCCCTTTGGGACAGATGAAGCACATATCAATTTTTCCTATTGCTCTTCCCAATTGCAACTTCAAACCTGAAAACAATACATATATACAGCAGACACCTTTTACCCTCACTTAGCTTTTATTAAAACACTAAGTATCCTTATTGCTCCCTGATCTTATGCCATCAAAGGTTAACTAGTGGAGAATCAATTCTTCACCACTGCCTAGTTATAATTAATCTCCCTTCCCATGGAAATAACAGTAAAGAAGCAACCTTATCCCTCCCAGGAAGGGAGATATCATTGTAGAACTGTTGGAAACCTGGAACTCACTCCCTGACCCAGTAGTAAACAGGAGTCAATCACTGGGTGTCACACAGAGGACCAGTGGAGAACCTGGAATTCTGTTTTCACTTAGAAGTAATGAGCCAGTAACACTCAAAGGGGATAGAACGTATCCAGTCAGAGAAATGTTGGCAAAGTCCTACTAAAACAGAAGGTTTAAATAAGACTGAGAGTCTCAAACACACTCAAAATGGCCAATTAAAAAAATCACTTTCAATTAAAAAAAATCACTCAATGTAATAATATTCAGGAAGATACTCAATGGATGGAAAAGCACATCTAAAACTTCAGAAAACAGAAAGCTTGAACATGACCAGACACAGGAAAAAATGATGTGCCAAGCAAAACTAATCCAAAGGAAACCACTGGGCGACATACAAATAAGCATGAGAAAGAGAGTGGACCACAAGAAGCTCCACTTGAGATACAGGGAACCATCTTATGGAAAACATTCAAGGGATCAAAAAGACAAAATTTAATCCACTACCCTCAAAACATATATACATTGTTCCTAATTAGACACATTTGACCTAGTTTCTATCTAGTCCTTGGTGACCTAAGCCATGTGTTATAAATTGCTGGGACTTTTGATCTTGTTTTGAAAGGCACAACCTCTTTCATAAGCCACACACTAGATGGACTCCTTAGGAAAACTCCACTAAGTGAATTGAGCTGTACCTCAAACGCATGTATTTCCCTTGAACTTAGGGCTGGGATTTCAGTGTGAGAAAAAGCAGATGATTGCTATCCCAAGGGCATACACAACTGGCAGTCATTGGGCTGTGGCTTACATCTCTTGTCTGAAGGTACCCAAAGAATAGTGGACTGGGACTACCATGTACTTACTACTTTAATGTCATTCTTGCTTTAAATGTATTATTTTTAGTAAAGAATGTTGAATATACCATGTATTTCCTTAAGAACAAACAATTACATTCTTGAAAGAAATAGTAAGAACGCTCCTTAAAAATGAAGGTAAGACTGATAGGTTGAAACACATGACAGTGATCACCAAAATGGCTTACAAGCAGCCAAGATTTCACTCTGTTGTTCCTGAGTTACCCTGAGCATGGCCTGACTTCACAGCAACACAGAGCGGTATATTCGGAGACAAAACCTCCAGGCAATCTCCAGAAAATCCCATGAAAAACCTCCAGAAAATCCCATGAAATTCCCTCTCTGCTCCTACTACCTTCCTTGTGACTAGAGCTTTCATAGGATAGGGAGAGTGGACAGAACTACTTACTGCAACTCTCACATGCACCACCGGGACAGAAAAAGTCAGGCTCCTGAAACCCTGCAGCAGAAACCCCTCAGGAGGTCAAGTCTTTGGTGCCTTCCTTTCCCTTAGTCTCAGGGTTGAATATCACATAGGAAATGTATTTGTAACCAGTGGGGAGGGGAGGGGGGAAGAAATAAAAAATAACAGCAGGAAGTAGTGAAAAAGAAAAGAACTAACCTAGAACGTATGATTTCAATAACCAGCAACGTTGAAACCTAGCTTCATAGACAAGTTTCTCTCCCTCGGCATCATTGCCAAGGAACCACAGGGAAAACAGCTGTGTTGTTCAAGGATTTGATTTTAAATCTAAAAGTATCGATCACATGGAATGCACATAGTCTTCCTCACCAGAAAACCTTTTAATCTAGGCTAGGCTATAATGCACAAAGCCAAAAACTTCCCTCCCTGCACTGCTGGAAATGTTGCCAAAGAACAAAACGCCATTTAAAACCTCTGCATTTTGGTCTTCAACCTCTCAGCAGAGAAAATTTGCCGATCACTCTGTGGAGAAGTGGGAGGTTATTGTTCATGAAACTATGAAGAAGCATAGCACAACAATGCAAATGAGAAAGTTGAAGTCTCTTTCACATAGAATTTCTAAAATTTATCCTATCAACTACTTATTCTCAGAGAAAAGCAGATGGGGGAAATACATGTTAGCCTTATATAGAAATTTTGAAAAGCATATTAGCACTGTATTTGAAGAATGCAGAAAATAGCTATTCAATGCAACACCTCCCTCCTTTATTCCAAGGCCACCTTTAAAGAACTTTTGCTATTATGAGACAGAATGAATGTTTTCTACCTGTCTGTCCTCAGAAGGATGATCCTTCATGGTTCTTTCACATCTCTCTGGAATGTACTGGCAACAGGAAACAAAAATCACTGACAGACACTAGTTACCCAGCATTCAGGCAAAACTCTCAAATCGCCACACATGCATTTATTTTACCCAGAAAACACCTCCTGCTAAAGTCTGAAGAACCAGCTAGAAGAGGGGAGTGGAATTCATTCCAACTTTCTGCATAACCATGGGATAATCAGGGGTTATAGCCAAAGCAAAGAGTACATTAGTTGAATTATACCTACTTCCATATCCTGGGTTAGGTATTAGCTGGTCTCTTGTGTGCCTTCTGGAAAATATTAAGTGCAACCCTCTAAATGTAAAGAAAGAGAGTGATCAAGCATGTTTAAGGAGAGCTTGGCATGTTTCCACTGGTCACTAACCCAATTGGAAGACCTCAAATGTTACAGCAAAGAGGAAGAAGTGACACAAAACATAAGAGTCACAGTGGGTCTAGAAATAATGGACACTTGCCTTCCTTTCAACGCCCACCTTAAATGTATGTGTTTCTCTCTGTCTTTTCTCTACTTTACAGTTAGGACTCGTTACTGCAATATCCTTTTATTATAGTTCTTAGAGCCTGCAGTGGAGTGAATTATTTAACACAGTTCTTCTAACACAGCCTTGGTGACTCCCACCAAACAGCCTTGTACTTGTTGAGTCTTCATGGAAAGGTAGGAAAAGATACTGATTCAAATATATTATTCCGCTGTGAATGGATTAATACCTTCGAGACCGCCAAGTTTTTACCCTAGCCTTGCCTTTTTATACAAAACATCACACAGAATTTTCAAAGAAAATACGTTCAAAGTTAAAGAATATAATTTAAATAAGGAACACACCATTACAAACGTTTTTAACAACTACAGTATGGTTCACACTTTGAGATGACTGAGGATCTGGATCTGTGGACTTGGATGTGGAGAGGAGGTGGGGAGAGAGGGTCATTGTTTGAAAGGGGAACCCCCTTCCAGAAAATCAACTGGTAGCTGCTTTTGTGTGTGTGTGTGTGTGTGTGTTTTCCCCATTTTTGTCTTTTTTTTCCCCATTAGTACTTGACTGGTTTCTCAAAAAAAAAAAAAATTCTGTCTAATGTGGTTTGTTGTTGGCATATCCTTAACTGTTTTCTAAAAGGGCTCACTAAATGATTATTAACAATATTGATAACACAGCCATTTCCTTACCATGATGATTCTTTTTTTAAAAAAATCTTAAAACCCATGTTTTTTAAAATCTAAAAATGGTACAAAAAGCAAGAAAAACTAAGAAATGTATATCAAAATCCTTGGACCACAGCAGAAAACAGTATAAAAAATAACCCAAACTAATAAATTATAACGGAACCCTTGGAACACAGCAGAAAAGGTTTAAACAACATGTATTAACAATGCCAACTAATGCCAAGTGACTGAAACAGAAACTGCTTTTGTTTACAAAATTTACCTGTGTCGGATCTGATCCATATGTCTTGTTCGAGCTCCAATGTAAAATTGTCTTGACATTTCTTGTCAAAATCCGATTATGTCGAGTACTAATGCGGTACCAGGGTTCGACTGTTTTTCTCTCCAAAGGCAGTGAACTCCCAAAAGGCAATTTGAGCACTCCAGGAATGTCTGATAAATGACTTAGGGTTATTTCTTTGGGAGTCCTTAAACTGGAGCAACTAAAACACTCCCTCTGGCTCCCAGACTACTTGACAAAGCTTAAGAGTGAATATACACACATACACACACACACACACAAAATCAGTTCTAAGCTAATCTTTCCCTGACTGAATGATTCTGAGGGATTCTCCAGGAGGCCTCACTTTTCTTGTGCACCAGGTGTGTGTCTTCATCTTTACTTCTCTCCTCAGGTCTCTAACATAGCTCCCAAAATTTGACTCTCCAAAACCAACACCCTAGCACACAAAAAGAAACTATCAGATATGCGTTTCTTTTCCAGGTACAAGTTCCTAGCCTTATCCCCTTTCCACCTTTACCTCTATGTTTATCTCTGTTCTCACTGGACGTGTTTTCTTCCTTTATCAGCATGCCCCTTTCCAGTGTGCGCCAGTTGTGCATGGTTTCCTGCCCTTTACTCATTCCCCAGGATTTTCCTCTATCCATTAACTACCTTATTTGCATACCTCTTTCTCCATTTAGGCCTTGAAACCAACCTGGCTTTTAGCAAAGTGACATTTGAGACACCTTCCCAAACTTCGGGTTCTTTATCTAAATATGAGAAGAATAACCCTCGTGAGACTTTATGAGCGGATTCAATGAGATACTGATGATTTCAAGAGCACAGCTCTTTCCTCTCTATCTCCATCATCCAAAATCAAATAGCTTCAAAGGCTTCTACTTCCAATTCTAACCACAACATACTCTCTCTTCCCTTCCCTGCCAAGTTTGCTTCCTCACACTCACTCCGCAGCCTGCTGCAATCTGGCTCTCCCTGGACACGCCAATGAAACAGCTTTCACAAAGAAAGCTAAATCTCCTGAATGCCCTCAGTTTCAGTGCTCCTCCCCCCACCCAAGGAAACCAAAGAATGAATCATCAAATGAAAAATAGGATGACTACATGAATGGGTGCTATTCTCCTGAGTTGACAGTATCTACTTGTATGGATTCAACTTTTACCCACATTCAATGATTTCCAAGTGTAACCTCGTTTCAACTGTCTCTTTTCTAAATTCTTCTGTCCATATTTCCATAGGCTTTCAGGTTATGTCTTCTTTGATATTCCACAGCACAGCATATAAAAGTCTCTACCCAATGAGCCAGATTAGAAAGGCCCAAGCAGTCCTTCCCCAGTGAATTCACTTTTTCTTTAACCTTCTCCAAGCGAACCAGTCACTAATTTTAGGCAACTTGATTTTCAAAATATCTTTCAATAGTAATCATATGTTGAAGATGTTAAAGCTTTTTTAAATGCCAACTCTAGGGCTGAGTCTCAGCAGCAGAGTGGTTGTGCACGGGACTGCGGCCCACTGGGTTGGTGGTTCAAATCCAGCAGCAACACTCCAGGAGCAAGGCTGGGCCTTCTACTCCTATCTGAGGGCAGTGATGTCCACAAGAAAATGCTAACTCTAAATGCTAGAACTATCCTGTAGATATGATCACACTGACTGAAATAACCTGTGTCTATTTTTCTTACAACCTATACACGTAAGCTCAGTCTGCCAATCTGTTGTGCAAGACTAAGGTGTGTGCTCACAAATCAGTTGCAATGTTCTTTCTTTTCTGCATTAATGTCTCTTAAAAGGTGTGAAATCTGCCCATGGTAACACCTTTAAAGGCTTCAATTTGCCTGTAATGATGATGCCTAATGTCAGAAAATTAGTCCCTGGTGGCACAGTGGTACAAATTGGGCTTCTGACCATCAGATTATCAGTTCAAAACCACCAGCCACTCCTCAGGAAAAAGACTTTTCCTGAGGCTTTCTACAGCGGTAGAGAGTCATGATCTCAGAAAATCACAGGGACAGTTCTAGCCTCTACTACAGAGTTGGCATCAACTCTTTGGTGGTGAGCTGCCTCGAACACTCTAACCATGTTTTCTAGATCCACCCAAGACAATAGGGAGTGTCAAGGTTTATGGGAGGGTGGTAAGCATGGCCCCCACTCCATTCTGGCTGCATGTTGTTCCCTGATCTGGAATCACCATTACTGCCATCTCATTCTGCCAGTGTTTCTCAGAAATGCATTGCATCACATTCCTCTCCATGCTCTAGAACTTCAACATAGCCCAGAAATCAGTGGCTCTCCATTTTCTCTGCTACACTAGTCAGTGAACCTCCATAAATTAAATTTTTGTTGCAGACAATCCAACAGTCAAAGCAGTATACCAACAGGGAGCCACAAGAAGTTCAAGCACATTTCTGAAGTGGATGTGGCACAAAATCTAACAATGGTGACAGCAGATGGATCTTGGCTTCAAGGAGGAAAGACCAGAAAATAATGTGTTGTGTCACACTAGGAAAGGTACATGTCAGTGGTTGATCCCTTCACCTCATTTATTCAACTTATATGCAAATAATTTAAGCTGCTGAACGACACAAGGGACATGGCTTCAAGGACAGTAAGTGTCAGAATGGATTACAATGAATGTAAAGAAAGACAAAATCCTCAAAACTGAAAGAGTACATAGTATCATGATAAATGGAGAAAAACTTGATTTGCTCAAGAATTTCATTTCATTTGAATCCACCCTCAATGCCCACAGAACAGCTCTCAAGAAACCAAACCACATTCGGAAATGGGCAAATACACTGCACAAGATTTCTTTGTTGTTTTGAAGAGTATGACATCATGTTGAGGACTAAGATGTGCCAGGTTAATTTCAATCACATCACATGCATGTGAAAGTTGGACTAGGAATATGGAAGATTGAAGAAGAATCAATTCATTCAAATGATAATTTGTGAAAAGAATACTGAAAATATCATGGATTATCAGAAGAATTAAAAATCAGTCTTGGAAAAATACATTTAGAGTAACTCTCAGCTTATTCATGGAAAAGGGCACCAAGCTCAGAAGAGCATACTGGCGGTGAAAAAGAAGACCCTCAAAAAGACGGCTTGGCATAGTGCCAGCAACAACAGGCTCAAGCATAACAATTGTGAAGATGGCACAGTACCAAGCCATGATTCTTTCTGTTGTACATAGTGTGACTATGAGTCAGAACTAGTTTGATAGCACCAAGCAGCAATAGGAGCAAAAGATTAAGCCACTTAGGAAGTAAAGAAAGACTACACAGAGAAAAATTTTGAGACTTCTAGCTAGATGGTGAAACAGAAGGCCACGTAGACAAACTTCTTTGACAAACATGAGAGAACAAGTGAAACAAATACGGAGGATAATTCTGAAAACTGAGCTTCAGAGACAAGGATCAATCCCTATAGGGCCTTTCAAACTCACCTTGTCACTGATTCTAAATTATTTGTTGTTCCCATATCCATGGGCTGATCAACACCACTGCCATTCCCCTTCTCCCCATCTCCCCATCTCCCATGTCCCTCTCAGAACCATCATTCCCGTCATTTTCACCTCCAGACTGTTCATCCAACCTGTCTTATCTTGACAGACCTGCAGAGATAACAATATGTACCAGAAAGGAGATCCTAAAATGAACAACAAAAAATTCCAATGTCATATATATGTAAAAAAATACAAATAATAACAATATAAAAACCTGTAAATAGTTCAAGTTCTGTTTGTTGACTTCGAGGAGTGTTCCCTAGTTGAGTCAGATAGGATGCCACAGCCTGGTCCCAAAGTACATCTTTGGTCCTCCATTGGGAATCCCATGCTCTGTTGCACACCCTTAGTGCTTTGCCATGGTGTGGTTGGGTCAGACAGAGTATAATCCTGACCTTGTTTCTCCATGGGTGGCCATGAAGGTCCTTGCGTCAGCAAGGGTAGCTGTATTTCATAGTGGGGCTGGCCATATGATCCTCTCTGGTATCGGCTGTTCTCAGTGGGAATATTGTCCTGAAGACTTGGTGGGCCAGGATGCACTCCACTCTCTCTTCCTCCCCCCTTGCTCTTCTTTGTTCTGGTCAGGCATATCTCATTCCCTAAGCTGCAGCTTCAGTGCTGACCTCTAACACATACTGTCCTGGAGGAGAGGCAGATACCCCTGTAGCTGTGATTGGGGTTGTGCACTCAGACCCCTCCACTGGTTCCCCGCTCCATGTCGTTACACTACATTCACATCCTGGAACACAAGGTTTAGGTTTGGTCCCGCTTTCCTTTTAGATATATAAACAATACACTCTCCTTGGGTGGGTTAGTACCCCATTCCATATCTACACATCACCATCTGCCCCACCCCCCATTCCCATCCCCTACTCAAGTTGGCTACCGTGTGTAGCCCAGGACTTGGTCTGGCCCCTGCCATACTACCTGGCCCTCCCCCCAAGCATTTCTGTATACATACCCCTGTTGCATTTTTAAAAATTATTATTAAGCTTACCTCAGCAGACTCATGTTGTACCTCTCCTTTTGTGCTTGGGTAACTTCACTTAGCATAATTTCCTCCAGTTCTTCCCGTGCAGTGATGTGCTTCATGCGTTCATCACTGCTTTTCAGCGATGCACAGTACTCCATTGTATGTATGTATGTACCACAGCTTTTTAATCCATTCATCAGTTGATGGAAATTTGAGCTGCTTCCAACTCCTTGCAATTGTGAACTGTGCTGTGATAAACATTGGAGCACAGATGTCTGGTTGTGGTTTGTTTCTTGCCGCTTCTGGGTATGTACCAAGTAGGGGGATTGCTGGGTAGTATGGTAGCTCAATTTCCATGTGTTTTAGATATCGCCAAATCAATTTCCATAGTGGCCGTACATACTTACAGGTCCAGCAACAGTGGATAAGAGTCCCTATCTCCACACAGCCCCTCCAACACTTGTTGCTTTCTGTTTGTTTGTTTGTTTTTCAATTGGGCTATCCTTGAGGGTGATAGCTGGTATCTCATTGTTGTTTTGATTTGCATTTCTCTTATGGCTAATGATCAGGAATATTTTCTCATATGTTTATTGGCCATTCAGATTTCTGCCTCTATAAAACTTCTGTTCATGTCCTTTGTCCACCTCCTCAGTGGGCAGTTAGTTTTGCTCTTTTTGGAAGTGACCAGCGTATTGTAGATTTTTGTAATAAGACCTTTATTATTGTCATTGCTAAAAATATTTTTCCAGTCCTTGGGCTCCCTTATTACTCTCTTGGTGAAGTATTTCAATACACACAGGTGTTTTATCTTCAGTATATCCCACTTGTCTATTTGTGCCTCCTCTGTGTTTGGATCTTTTTCTATTTCTGATAGTCTATGTGATCCCTATGCCAAAGTTCTTAGGTTGGTCCCTTATGATGGCCTTAATAGTTTGGGGTTTTACTTTGAAGTCTGTGAGCCCCCTTGAGTTTATTCTAGTGCATGGAGTGAGGTAAAGGTCTTGCTTCATTTTTCTACAGGTAGATATCCATTTTTCCCAGCACCTCTTGTTGAAAAGGGCATCTGCTTCCCATATGATATTTTTGGAGCCCTTATCAAAGATCAGTTGTCTGTATGCTGATCTGTTTATTTCTGGGTTTTCAAATCTTTCCATTGGCTTGAGTATCATTATGCCAATACTATGCTGTTTTTGACCATTGTGGCTATATAGTATGTGCGAAAGTCAGGTAAAGCAAGCCTACCCATGGTGTCCTTCTTCTTGAGGAGTTTTCTGCTAATTCTGGACTTTTTCCCTCTCCATATGAAGTTGGTAATCATTTTTTTTCATTACTTTGAAGAAAGTTGAGGGTAACTGTATCAGAATTGCATTAAACTTATATAGTACCTTGGGTAGAACTGCCATATTTACTATATTGAGTTTTCTTATCCACAAGCATGGGATATCTTTCCATTTGCTGAAGTCACTCTTGTTTTCTTATAATAGTCTTCTGTAATTTTCATCATATAGATCTTTTGTTCTTTTAGTCAGGTATATTTCTAGATATTTCAATTTGTGCTTGGCAATTGTGAAGGGTGCCTCTTTTTTATCTCATCTTCTGTGGTCTTATCTGATGTGTACAGCGATCCAATACACTTCCGATTGTTGATCTTGTATCCTGCCACTCTGCCATACTCCTCTATTTTTTCCAATATTCCCCTTGTGGAGTTTTTGGGGTTTTCCTAATATAAAATCATATCATCTGCAAATAATGATAATTGCATTTCTTCCTTCCCCAGGCAAGTACCTTTGATGCCTTTTCTTTGTCTTATACTATTAGCTAAAACTTCCAGTATGATATTAAATGAGAGGGGACAAGGGACATTCATGTCTGGTCCCCTTTTTCAGTGGGATTGTGTTCATCTTTTCTCCACTGACTATCACGTTGGTTGTTGCTTTTTCATATATAGTTTATATTGTCTTGAGAAATTTTCCTTCTCTTCTTGAGTATCATTATGCCAGTACTATGCTGTTTTTGACCATTGTGGCTGTATAGTATGTGCGAAAGTCAGGTAAAGCAAGCCTACCCATGGTGTCCTTCTTCTTGGGTGTCAAACAGGAATTGGTTTGGATGTTGTCAAATGCTTTTTCTGCATCTATCGATATTATCATGTGGTTCTTACAGGTTTTTATTCATGTCAATGTGGTGAATAATATTAATGGTCTTTTGTATGTTGAACCACCCTTGCATCCCTAGTATGCACCCCACTTGGTCATGGTGAATTATTTGTTTTACATACTCTAGTATTCAATTGGCCAGTATTTTATTAAGAATTTTTGCATCAATATTCATTAGGGATATTGGTCTGTAATTCTCAGTTCTTGTGGAATCCTTGCCCGGTTTCGGTATCAGTGTTATATTAGCTTCATAGAAGGAGTTCAGGAGTTTGCCTAAAGAGTTAGGGTAGTATTGGTGCCAGTTCTTCCTTGAATGCTTCACAGAATTCCCCTGTAAAATCATCTGGTCCAGTTGATTTTTCTGTTGGTAATCCTTTGATAACCTTGTCTATTTCTTCTATTGTTACGGGTCTGTTGAGATTCTTGGCATCCATTGGGGATAGTCTAGGGAGGGACTGTTTTCCCAAGAATTTTCCCATGTCTTCCAAGTTATTGAATTCATTGGAGTACAGTTCTGTGTAATTATCCTTATGATTTCATTAGGGTCAGTTATGATGTCCCCTCTTTCACCCCTCATTATTGTTACTGAATTTTTTTCCCTCCATTCTTTGGTTAAATCTGCAAGTGGTTTGTCAATTTTGTTAATCCTTTCAAAGAACCAACTTTTAGCAGAATTAATTTTTTCCATTGATTTTCTATTTGCCTTCTCCTGAATCTCAGCCCTGATTTTTTATTATTTCTTTTCTTTTACTATTAGTGAAATTGTCCAGCTGACTCTGCTCTAGTTATTGTAAGTTCTGTGCCATCATTATGAGATGCTCTTTCTTTTTCAGATGTGTATGTATTGCTATGAAAATTCCTCTGATAACTACCTTTGCTGTGTCCCACAAGTTTCGATATGTCATGTTTTCATTCCCAGTGATTTCTAGAAATTTCCTAATTTTATCTCTGATCTGGGCCAGTACGCATGCACTCCTTTTGCCATAGAGTTATTCATCCTCCAATTACTTGCTCTTGTTTTCTTCATCTTCCTTTTGTTGATTTCCAACCTTATGGCACAGTGGTCTGAGAGAGGGTTCTGAGTGATATCAATGTTGCTTAAATTTATGTAGATTTGTCTTATGCCCCAGCATATACATCAAATTTTAATCACTTCCTAGGCTTTAAAGAGTTGGGCACTGAATAAGGAATGCAACAGAAGAATGGCTGCATGTGAATTATGTTGATGGCAGCAATGGAGTCAAGCAATGTTTCGTTCTGCTGTGCTGTGTCGCTATGAGTCAGAACTGACTGCTCAGCACCTACCAACATCAACAAGATGAGTTGGAGCCAACACTGTGGTGCCTAACAGAAATAACGGTCTGGTCTTTTTATAGGTTTCTGTTTTGTTTTGTTGGTAAAAAAAATTTTATAACTTTTCAAAATTCATTTATTTGCCTGGCATCGGTTGACTACATAATGCCCCTGAGAGTTAGGCACATGCAATTATTTCTACTCTACAGATGAGAAAATGAGCACAAACTATGAGGTCACATGTCCAAGATCCACTGTGTGTGAGTGAACTTTGGGACAGAGTCACAGAAAGAACCCTGGTAGCCCTTTCACCTGAAGCATGGCTCTTTCCAGTAGCAAATGCTGAGCCTCACCACTGTAACCCCTTTCCTCAGAATAGGATTCATCCTCTCAGTTCATTTCTACCCAATGTATCTTTGACGTGTATTTCTTTTCAGGATATGCATATATTTCTTCAGTCCTCTCCCTTTTTCATAACAAAAGCTACACAGCAAGGAATGTTCCCTGGGAATGATCAAGATCATTTGAACCTTCCCAAGTCTCTAGTTGAGTTCACTTTTTGTTGTCATGATCTGGAGATTGCTTTTTACCTGATTGCTTTTTATCTCTGTGTTGATGTCTCGGTTTAATTTCTGATTTATTATCATAACACCCTTTAGCTATAATGCCTTTCTCAATACTAGTTTTTGTTCCCCATCAATATTTATTGCATCTTACTGCAGCTATTTTCCATTAGGGTACACAAATAGAAATCAATATTAAGATCACTCTCTTATAGTACTAACTACACCTTCTGCACTGTCAATCTTTAATACGTATTTTTTTGAAAATCCAATATGATTCTCTCGTTTTCAATAACTCAGTGATAAACTCAGCCCTTGGAACCTGTTTAAACTTTAAAAGGAAGCCAGTGTACTTCTCAGGGCTGTGTTTACTGTGTGAAACATTACTTCACCCATCCCCACCAAGCCAATTGAACTAGCCTAAAAAAGGTGCTCTCACCTCTCCCTTTCTGAATTAGGCAGATTCATTATGTTATTTTCCCAGGAGTTATTTCACTGATAAGAATGAGGCCCCAAAGAACACTAGGACACAAAGAAAGCCCATCTTTTCCCTAGCACCTGTCTTTCTGGGTATTTTACACCTTGAAATCTCTCAAAGTGTGTCAACTCAGAATACATCACCAAAATCCCAATGTGGAAATGACCCAAGGACATCTGGTCTGAAGACGTTGCCGCAGACACCTCCAGAGGTGGAGTGCGGCTCCAGTTGCATCTGAATAGAATTGGAAGCAGCTCAAGGGCACAGAGCAAGGCAGCACTGGCCGGCAGAGCATTTGATAACACAGCAGGTGAATCAGCGCAGCTGTTACAACATTAATATCAATAAGCTAGGGTCTGTAGAGGATTTCATAAAGCTGTGGGAAAAATGAGAAGGAGCTGCCAGTTGTCAAAGCTTATTAACCCAGCCAGGATCTTTGAGACACATGGCTAAATAGCCATCAGTCGGGGTGGTCAATTCCTCAGAGTTCCTGTTTCCAGGTTTCACTTGAGTCAGTATGTCTTCTCTTCCTTCTTTTCCTCGCTCTGCTTATACTCACGACTTCTCTTTCTTCCATTCCCTATGTTCTTTATCTTCCCCTCACCACTACCAAAATATTTTCCTTTGCTCTCAGCCTGGTATTGAAACTTCTGTCTTGTGGAAAGTGCTCTCTGTACATATGAAAGGAAATGATCCCCTCTGAGTTTTACTTCCCATGAGAGGTAAGACTGCTCCAAGGACACCAGGAAGAAGAGAGAAGACGAGGGCCCAGGGGGCTACCCTGGGGCATGATTGACAGAGTAGCCCCCAGCGGAACACAAATATTGAGAGAGACGTTTTATTCCAAAGCAAATTTAGTGTCGTGTGCCACCGATGCATCGCCTGAGATTCAGAAGCAACATGGAGCTGCCCGTTCGGACCTGTGCCCCCCCCCTTCTCCCTCTTTGGGGGCTGCATCCATCCCAGTCCGGAGCAGGCAGCACGGGTCGGAGGAGAAGCTGCAGACCCTGTCCAGTGTGGTGTCTCGCAACGGAGCCAAAGGCGATAAACTGCACAAATCACGCACATGGGCTCCCCAAGCAGAAATACAGGGAAGAAGTTCTCCGACTCCTCTCCACCCTCCTCACGCGAATGGTGTTGAATTCCCACTGTTGCCCACTGCCAGGCTATTAGAGAATCGATATTTGGTCCAACTGCATAAAACCAACCTATTCCTCTGGCAGGAAATCTGTACTTAAAAAAAAACTGCTTTTAAATGTGCACTATAGAATGAAAACCTTGGGAAGAATGATTCAGCACCACACTAAGTGCATGACTGGGATGCCAAGTCACTCCGCAAACCCTGAGAAGGCAATTTTAGGGTAGAGGAAAAGGAAGAGTGGTTAGAGAAATGACGATTTTGTTATTATGCTGCCTGACTTCCTGATTGAAATCGAATTCGTGCCTAACACAGTGTTGGCAGGTGATGAAGAAGCCCCCCTGTCCTTGGCATCTGGGATCCTGGATTTAAGCATACATAGGAGTCATGAGCAAAAGCTATTTCCGAAGCACAATTGATGTACATCACAGGCTGCTTGTCCTCCTGAGGTCCTTGTGGCTGCATGTTTATTGATGAGTGTGCTTTATCCTAATCAGGATTCAAATCAGACTCTTTGGCTTTTTTAAAAAAAAAACAATTTTACATATACTGTGGTTTTTTTTAAGTTGCTTAAAAATGAACCCTTTATGAAGAGCATAAAAATAACAAACATGAAGCAATAGACGCTTCTGTAAAGACGACAGAAACAGAGGAGGGGAGGTGGGGAGCAGAGCAGGGCGGGGGTGGGGGTGGAATGCCAGTGATTAGTCAGGAAAAAATCTTTGAAAAACACTCTGTGCAGAAACAATTTCTGCTGATGTGCCACGTCTTGCAAGTTTCCTATGAGGCATCAGTGTCTCTTTAAAGAAGCATTTGTCAGGAAGGGTGAGCTTGAAATGTGTCATCTTAATTATTACATGAGTAACCTTCAGAGTTAAAATGATTCTTTTGATTCACCCACTGAGTAAAAGACTTGAAAGCTAACCCAAGAAAAAAATTTAACATTAGGTTTTCTGCTCCTGTGACTTCCAATCTAAATAGCCTAGCAACATAGAGATAAGTCTAACAGTTAAACCCTAGTCTCCGAACCATGAAAAAAAAATCAATAAAAAATTGTTGCTGGAATGATGAGAGTGAGGATATAACTGTCACCTGTGCTTGTGTCACAGATGGACAGGTGAAGTCTCTTGCAGGTATCTGTCATCATGGAAGCATTCTAATGCCCACAAGGCCTCCCCCTAAGTTAGCAATTTTGAGTGAAGGGACCATCTGAAGAAATGCTACCAGCTTTGAGTATTGGTTTCTCTGACAGCTGTGACTTTGAAACGGGTTTCATATACAGAAAATCATACAAAAGAAAATACAAATGTCCCAGCAATAAGGATACATTGAAACAATAAAGAGCTCAATTAGGAAACAAAACAGAAACTAATAAAATTGAAGCAATTATACATTGAGTGAAGAAGGAAGTCAGAGAAATAAAAGAAGGAAATCAGTGAAAAGGTATCATAGTTTGACTTTAACTAGATTTGTGTCTCATTCAATTCAGTTGACAAGTATAGTTACAGTGTAGGTAGGTTGTGGGGGTGGGGAAAATGTATATCTGTAGTGAATAAATTATACATCTTGCAAAATTCTATGATGTAAATTCTGATGTCATTTCTATCACATAAGTCATATTGTCCAAGTGCTGGTCCTTCCCTTCCAACTTTCACATTCCAATTACTAGTGATTACCAGTTCACTTTATTGCATGTTTGATAAATCTCAGACTATGAAAGTTGGTAACATTTTAAAAAGCTTCATCTTTAACATCACTGGTTGATCCATAGACTTAAATAATTTTTGTATTAATTGGTCTTCCTTCTAGATGTATGCATACTCTCTGAACACGGACAGCATTATATTTTTGAAAACATCATGAAACATTCTTTTTGATGAAGAATACAATGCCATTTCTAATCACTCTGTCATTCCTGTCATAGGAAATCATATAATCATCCTGTTCAAACAGACGAATATCAGTCCATGTCAACTCACTAAGGCCTAGGATATTGATCTTCAAATGTTCTTTTTCATTTTTAAACATCCACTTTTTCCTAGATTCAGTTATGGGAAAAAGTTTTCTCTAATAGCATGAAAGAAAATAAAATATGTATTTCAGAAAATGAATTCTTCCAGCCTGCATAACTTGAAGAAAAAGATCATGATATTATCAAACATTCCAACCCCAATGATAAGGAAAGAACACTGAAATCAGCTCAAGCAGAAAAAAAAATTACCCTCCACAATCGTAGAAGCTCTTTACATATGTCCTGATGGGAGCTGGGAGGGACTCCTGTGCTCACTGTTCACAATGCGCAATGGCTTCCTTATATCAGAAAGATTCTTTGGGGCACACTCCTTTGTGATTACATCTGAAAATGAGTATTGGTTAATATGTCCTCCTTGGGAACTAGAGCTCTCTTCCCATTTGTTCAGGTGTGGAGATAGGTGGCTTCTTCTCACTCAGTTCCGTAAGAAGTAAACATACTCCACGTTCTTTCCTATACATAGAGCTCAAGCTTATTTTATATTTCAGCATCCATATCCCCACGCTTTAATGGAAAGTTTAAGGCTATTTAAAAATATACTTTATAGAAAGACAACTTTGATATTATATTTTCTATAAGGTCTTTGTGGGTGGAAATTTAGTTTTAGCTATATGTCTCACTTTTGGAACTCAGAAACTTCTATATTAACCAATTCTTTAAGATCTTTGCACTCTCTCCATCATCAATGGCCGTTGCTTAGACCAGTCAAGGCTTAGCTACGTAAGTTTATCTTCAACTCCTTCAGCTGCTACGCTGTTGATGACAGACAAGAAGAAGCAATTACTCTGGCAATTTCCAAGCATTTCTTGGAGATAGAGCAAGAACCCCATAAACCTTAAAACTATAGCTTAGCTCTGGATGCTTCAGTCCAGGGGTTCTCAACCTTCATAATGCTTTAGTACAGTTCCTCAAGTTGTGGTGACCCCCAACCATAAAGTTATTTTTGTTGCTACTTCATCACTGTTCTTGTGCTGCTATTATGGAGTGGGAGACCCCTATGAAATGATCATTCAACCCCCACAGGGGTTGCGACCCATGGGTTGAGAACCATTGCTTTAGTCTATTTGTGTGTAGAGAGCAACAGAATAATGGTGGATGATCGACTTGTGTAATTAATCCAGATCATAAGAAACAAGCATGGGTGTTTCTGAAAGCTTGTATGTAACCTAAGTAACTAGGGACATCTTGATTGTTCTTTGTCAAATCGCAATCATATATGGAGAGGAGTTGTATGGTATAGTGGTCCAAGATCATATTTCTTGATGTTTCATGTCTGGACCTTGCTGCCAGGTTAGCACTTGAAGCCAATAAAAAAAAAATAGGAGTTCATGATACAGGAAATCTGGAGAGTGTGGTACAGGAGGGAGATGATGGTTGCTATTTGCAGTCTTCAGATCCACTGCAGTCACAGTGCATCCCATTAATTACACTCTTTTTCATTTCCCAATAGAAATAGACATGCGCTAGAAGCCCAGGGAATAGCTTCCTGGTCTATATAAAGAAAGGAATGCAAGCCGTGTAATGTTGAATGAACCCTAATATATGAGAGCAGTAAAAAGGCTATAGGGAAACATATATTACCTATTAACTCTATTTTTCCATGAACTTCTTGAGGCTCCCCAGAAACAAAGAGAGACTACTCAAATTCCCCTTCAAGGAGACCTTGCTACATAATCACGGTTACAGTGTACAGAGAGCCCTTGGGTTACAGTTACTTCAAAGAGAGCCTTTCCATTTTAGCCCATATCTGGTGAGAACCCATATCTGATTGGTGGTTACTGTGTTGGGTAATCCTCCCTCTAAAAATCCCCCGGAGATTGATTATGACTGTCAGGACTGAAATGGTTCTTTAACTTCTTCTTTGCATATCCTGGTTCCTTCCTCATGCATTCACAGATGTTGGTCCCCAATAAACATATGTTTTCTGAAATTCTGCCTCACCATTGCTTCCAGAAAATCTATTCTGTAATATCTGAGCAAATACTACATCTTTCAGATTTTTTGCAGCAATATTCCAAATTCTGCTTGGTAAAATAGAATAACTGCAATATTGAAAGTCCTAAAATTTCACAAGCAATGGCTTTAACAAGAGTTCAGTGAGGTTTTTAGCAGGAAAACATCCATTGAAATAATTAACAAAAACCACAACCCCACAGTTGCTAGGATGATCTGACTATCATTTTACACCAGGTCTTGAGATTACTAGTTCACATTCAGTCAAAGGCTTCTTAGACGCCTGTCTGGGAATAGCATTTCTTACATCAAAACGTTCTGTTGGACAGAAATCAATTACATAATGGCATATGAAACTAACAAATAATAAAATGCCCTCTAAGACAAGAGGATTTGAATACCACATAACTAAAATGTTCTATCTCAGTAGGCATCTTTAAAAGTCATTTTTTAAAGTCTAAGTATCCGTTGATATGTTTGTGTCCTATTAATTGGCATTTAAGTTTAATCCCTTTTCCCCCATTAAAACACTACTTCATTCAGGGCACATTTGCCCAAAGATCTCCTTAAAGTGAAACCATGCAATCAGATATAATTCTGGCATAAAACATGATGAACAATTCACATTTTGAAAATCTCTGTAAGAATGGTTCCATTTTTTTCTTCCCACTAATAGTCCCTACATATGAAAGTTTCTTGCCTGCTCTTATTGAATTCTGAAATTATTTTTATCTTTGATAATCAAATAGGAATTTTTCTCTGGTGAAGAAGCGAACATTTTTATTTTTAGTGAGATATAATAAATAACTTCTCTAGAAGGCTTTACGAATTTTGAAAACAGAGTTCAATATCACACACACACACACACACATACACACACCTGAGTCAATTTGTATGTATGATAGCCCTCTCTGGGAGTAGCTTTCTTTCTTTTTTTAAAATCATTTTATTTGGAGCTCATACAACTCTTATGGTTAACAAAAAAAAACAATTCTTATGGATTGTGATAGGAGGAATTTTTTAGAATCATTTTATTGGGGGCTCATACTCTTCTCATAATCCATACATACATTGCATCAAGTACACTTGTATACTTGTTGCCATCATCATTTTCAAAATATGTACTTTCTACTCGAGCCCTTAGTATCAGGTTCTCGTTTCCCCCCATCCTCCACCACCCTCCTCTTCATGAACACTTGATAACTTAGAAATTATTATTATTTGCTATGTCTTACACTGTCAGAGGAGGAACTTTTAGTTGAAAAGCTATGTAATCAGTTGGAAATGTTTTCCTAAATTTATCATTCTTTTTTATTTCTTTCTAAAATTGCCCTTTGATGTCCTCTGTCCATTTTATAACAACATGACATTTTCTTTTTACTTTTGAAGATCTCTTCATAAATGAGCACTATTTACTCATTGTGACAATTGTATCTGGATTCATGTTCAAGTTCTGCATAACTACCATCAAGCATTCACAGTTACATGAACACCATCATGTGTTCCACATGAGCACAATCAAGTGTTCCTAGTTGTGCAAACAAAACAAAGGGATCCTGCATGGTTTAACATCAAGAAATGGGTGTGTGAGGGATGTAGCCTGCCACCATACCTATTCAATCTGTGTACTGAGCGCATATTCAGAGAAGCAAGATTATACGAAGAACAACACAGCATCAAGGTCATAGGGAATCTTATTAACAACCAGATATGCAGATGACACAGATTTGTTTGCTGAAAGTGAGGAGACCTGTAGCATTCACTGGTGAAGACAAGTGATTGCCACCTTCAATATGAATAATAACTTAGTGTGAAGAAATCAGAATCCACGTAACTGGACAAGGAGGCAGCATCATGATAAACAGAGAAAAGGATTTCTTATTTATGCCTATGGAAGCAGCAGTCAAGAGAACCAAAGGTGCATTGCACTGGGTAAATTTGTTTACAAAATCTCTCTTTTGGGCTGAGCCCTGGTGGAGTAAGTGGTTGAGTGCGGGACTGCAGCCCGCGGGCTTGGCGGTTCAAATCCAGTGGCGGCTCTCAGGAGCGGCACTGGGTAGCGCCCATGACCACCACAGGCAGTGATGCCAAAACAACAACAACAACAACAACAACAACAACCCAAAAAAAAGATACACTAAAATCTCTCTTTTCAGTATGGAAAAGCAAGGATATCAATTGGAGAACTAAGGTGCTGTAACCAAAGCTGTGATAATTCCCATGGCCTCAGATGAATGTGAGAATATTGAATAAAGGACATTGAATAAAGACCAAAAAAGCATCAATGCATTTGAATCGCGATGCTGGCAAAAAAAAAAAATTGAAAGTATCGTGGCTAGCTAAAAGGACAAACTGATCCTTCTTGGAAAAAGTTTGACCAGCGTGCTCTTTCGAGGCAAGAATAGTGAGACTTTGTCTCATGTGTTTTGAACATGTTATCAGGAGATGTTTCTGGAAAAGGACATCACGTTTAGTAGAAGAGATTGGCAGCAAAAGAAAGGAAGACACTCATGCAGAGGGGTCGACCCAGTGGCTGACTCAATGGGCTGAAGTGTGGGAACCACTGTGAGGGTGGGGCAGGAGTGGACAGTGTTCTGTTGCGTTGTGCTCAGGGTCCCTACGGGTTGGAACTGATCAGATGGAAGATAAGAGCAACCTTTGTAGGCATGTACTATAATACTTCCCCAGGTTATCTTTTCTCAATTGCAGATATATTGTTTACATTAAAAATATAAAATCTGACCATCTTTTCTGGCTTCGAATACTAACTTAGACACCTACAAAACTTAAAATACAGATACTCCCATGTTACCCACCAGATCTCTTGCTGTGTATTTTATAGTGAGAGCAAGGGCACAGCATTATCTACTCTCACTCTACTCCAGGAAAGGAACCTTTTCTGTGCCGCCTTAAGCATCGAACTGCTAACCACAACTTCTAGAGCTCAGATCCACCAGCAGCTCCGGGGGAGAAAGAGGAGGCTCTTGGAATTATTTACTATGTATACTCGAGTATAAACTGACCCAAATGTCAGCCAAGACACCTAATTTTACCACAAAGCTGCATTACAATGTGCTGAAAAACTCAGCTTATCCTCAAGTCTTAGATGGCAGTCTTACAAAGCCTCTACCTCTTTGCCATGAGAAGGATGTTTCTGTGCACAACAGGCGACAGTATATTTAGGTTTCAATTTTCATGTAGGGAAAACCTTATAGACTTTTCAATGATCTAAAAGCTATATGTTCATCAAGTAAAAATTTTTTCAAGTAAGGTTTACATCAAAAGTTACACATAAAAGGCTAATTTATATCACATAAAGGTATAAATATGAGTGCTGCCAAATTCCATTTTTTTAACCAAAGAAAGCCTGTATTCATTTTTTCTTTTGTTTTAAAACAAAATCTTTAGAATTTTAACCTTTGCAATTTGTTTTGGTATAATAAGAATACAATTTTACTTTGTAGCATGTATATGATCCCCTAAATGAGAATTACAGAACATTTGATTATGCTGATGTGGAACCTGTACATGGCATATGAAAATACTGCTCTGGCTTTAAATCAGGAAGAACTATACATCAGGGTTGCACCTTTTTACAATACCTATTAAATCTGTATGTTAAGCAAATAATCTGAGAATCTGAACTATCTGAAGAATAATGGAACCTCAGGATTAGAGAAAGTTTAACAATAACCTTCAAGATGTCTATGAAACAATGTCACTTGCTGTAAGGCTGACAGTAAACTACAGTATGGATTACGAGTCATTAAAACAAAAATCAGCATCCTCAAACTGGATCAATAGACAACATGATGATAAATGGAGAAAGAAACAAAGTTTTCAAGGATTTCTTTTGCTTGGATTGATAATAAAGGGTCATGGAAACAGACAGCAGGCTAGAAACCCATCAATGTACCCTATGAGGAAAACCTGATACACAGGATCTCTTTGAAGACTTAAAGAGGGAAAGTATCACTTGGAAGATTGAGGTGTGTCTGACGCAAGCCATGGGATTTTTCAATCACTTCATATACTTACGAAAGTAGGACAATTACTGAAGAAGATCATAAAAGAACTTATGCCTGTGAATTATGGTGCTAGTGAAAAATATTGAAAGTACCAGCCCTGCCAAAGGAACAAATACATCTGTCATGGAAAACACGCAGCCATATTGCTACTTAGAAGCTAGATTGGTAAGACTTCTCACATACTTTGGACATGTTATCAAAACATACCAGTACCAGGAAAAGGACATTATGCTTGGTAAAATAAAGGGTGTGTAAAAAAGAGGAAGATCGTGGGGGAAGATGAATGAAGGCGATGGTTTCAACTCTCTCAACACACTGGTATTGAGACTTGGTATTGGCTCATAGTTACCCTCTAGGACAAGCTAGAATTGGCCCTCCGGATTTCCAAGACTGTAACTTTTGCAGTAGAAAGACCCTTTTTCTTCAGCGGAGACGCTGGTGGTCTAGAACTGCTGACCTTGCAGTTATCAGCCCACGGCATAACCAATACAGCATCAGAGCTCACTGCGCCTTCCAGAGCAGATTTCAACATGACTGTGATTGTAAGTTGGACTGGGCAGTATTTCATCCTGTTGTACACAGGATTGCTGTGAGTCAGAAACTAAAGAACTTAATAGCAACCAAGTCTTCCAGTGACTATTCTACAGCAGAATATCAGTTTTTAAGTTCTGATTATATAAATCAATTGAAAAAAAATGCCTAGCCATAACCCATACCTATAGAATTAGAATATCCAACAAAGGGACTTGAGCATCTATTTTTCTCAATGAACACCTAAAGTAGTTCTGATCAGCAAAGTTTGGGAAATAATTACTTATTTGTCCCTACAAAGAATTGCTCAAATTGAAATTATTTTTTAAATATATATTATTTTAATGGAAAATCAGTAGCTGCAATCCAGGATTTGGTTAGTCCTGAATAACATATATGTACACACATATATATATAGTGTTGAGTAATATATAATATAATATATATGTATGCTATCACAATGTAGCTATGAACCAAGAAACTGCTTCCACTTAATATTTTACATGAGTTATGGTGACTCAAATCTTAGTGTCACCTAAATGCTTAAGATAAGTTGTGATGAGCTGAATCTGGTCAGATCAAATCATATTTTATTGTTAAATATTAAGAAGTTTTCAGACCACTTGTTAAACAGCAATTATTCAAGATCATATTCTATAGACTTACAAATAAATAGATATAAAAAACAAAAGTGATCAGCACTCAAATATTACAACTTCCTATTAATTAGAGCATTGTACTATATTATTTTTGTTCTTCAAATTCTTCACATCCACTGTATTTGTGCTAGTGATATGAAAATATATATGAGTATTTAACCATGAAAATAAGAAAATGCTGTTAAATCATGGATCTAATATTTTTGACTGCCTAGAACAAGGTAAAAAATATTTGAAAATCAGATAGTAAATATTTTCACTTTTTCAGACCACATGGTCTCTGAGATAGTTATTTATTGTGTCAACCAGGCCTATAAACATATGTGGGCTTAGATGAAGGGTGGAAAGATAAATGGCTCAGTGAGCTTTGCCTTTCTCATTCTCTGGTGTCTTGCTTTCTGATGGTTGGACCAGGGTGCAGCTGCCTTAGCCAGTTCCCTGCTTCAGCTGGGAAGGCTCACTTCCTGCAAGACATCCCTGAGGAGATGCCACATGGACCTACCCCTATGCAGCACTGCGTGCTAGAGCAGCCCTGTGGTGACTCCTGTCAGCACTCAGATGTTTACATGCTCGCTGATTCAGCTTTCCTTTTGCAGTCGGTGTCATTGTGTGTGCTTTGTGAGTTGGAGTAGGACTTTGTGGATTGGCATCATACCTTTGGGCCAATGCTGGACTTGTGGGCATGGGCAGCCCTGGGTTGACTTGTTTCCTTGATGTACACTTGCCCTTTCTTACACATATGAGCTTTGGTGTATTTGTTTCTCTAATGTACCCAGACTAAACGGTCTCTTTCTCTACCACTTAACTGTGCCATTATCTCATAAAAGTAATCATAGACAATATGTATAAATAAGCAACATGTCTGGATTTTACTCTGGGTGACTCAAGGTAGTAATTTGAAGACCTCAATAGATTTAAGAAAGTGAAAGGGGAAATGTTCTAATGTAGTCTAAACTTAACATTTTGTTGTGTCTATCGTCACTAGTCTGTGAGCAATGTAAAAATTCAGTAATCCAATTTTGAGAACTATTATCTAATTAGTAAAATCAGTCGTTCGAAACATTGGATAAAGCTAAGTGAATTCCTATAATTTCAATGTTTCACGCTCATCATACTACCTAATGTAAATAAAATATGGTCCAATAAATCTGTCATAACTCTACTCATTAATCAATAGCAATTATAAGTTGGATTTGGATATAAAAGTTGGATAAAAAATTAATGAAGGTGTTTTATGGAACTCAATTGTTATAGGAAAGTTCTAATAGAATATATTGTTATTATTTATAAAGATATCCTTTTATTATAAAAAATATAATTGTGTGTATGAGTTATGTTGTTGTTAGGTGCTATTGTACATCAATTGCCACTCATAGCAATCATATGTGACAGAGTATGACAACTCTATGGGATTTTCTAGCCTGTAACCTTTTTGTAAAAGTGCCCGGTTGATATAATGCGTAACACCAGCCACTCTTCTAAAGAAAGATATCAGTATCTGCCTGTGTGAAGATTTAGTTTCCAAAATACAAAAGGTCAGTTATATCCTGTCTTAGAAGGTCATTATGGGTCTATGTCCATGAGATCATTCTTTCATTTATATCCAGGAAGCATATTACCACATTTTACCCCTTCAGAGATATTGGCTGGATTTAAACTGCCAATCTTCTTGATGACAGCTGAATTCTTAACCACTGTGCCTCCAGGGCTCCTTCTGGAGATGTGTAGGCATACTTTTGGGAACAACCATTTGTTACATATTTACTAGAATACAACTCTGTAGCGCTCTTACTTTATAAAAAAGTGTATTAGTCTGGGTAGACTAGAGAAACAAATTCATAGACATGAATATGGATATAAGGGAAAGGTTTATATACAAGAGGAATGGAACATTGAGAAAGCATACCAACCCAATCCACTCCAAAGTCATAAGTCTAATATTAGCCTGCATGTCCAATACCAGTCTATAAAGTCTCCTTCCTACTTAGGAAGCATGTGCGATGACACCAGGACAATCACAGATGAGTGAGTGCAGAGTCTTGTGTGTCCAGTGACAGTAGAAGCATCTCAGCGCTTCCAGGGGTCTCCCCGTGACCTCCTGAGCATCTCAGCACTGGCAGGAATCTCCACGTGGCTCTCTAGCCCCAGAGGTTTGGCTCCATCAGGGTAAGTCCATGCGGCCTCTTCTCTGGCTCCTCCATTCTCCAGGAATCAGGATTGATCAGTATGCTGTCATCTTTTCTTGTCAATAGTTCATCATCTTGGAGCCTCAGTGAAGCTCTCTTCTCCAATTGGAAAATATCATGAGACTTCCCAGAATTCTCAGGAGAAAGCCATGCCCAGACAGAGGCCTCATTGGCTATCTCCAGAGTGACTAGACTCCACCCCTACATTTCCAGTCATGAAATTGACATCAAGTACCTGATCGCCACAGAAAGTAAAAGATATCAGAGATGCATACAGTCAGCCCTCTTTTGTTCCTATTGCTAGGTGTCATCTAGTCAGCTCCAGCACATAGCAGCCCCGTGCACAGCTAACACAACACTGCCCAGTCCTGTACCACCTTCACAATTGTCCCCTAGCATGATGAGGCCATCGTTGCAACCTCTGTCAGACACACCTTAATCCTCAAAGTAATAGCCTTCCTCTACAACACTTTAAAGAAGGATTGTGCTCCAGATGTACTCAATGCACTGCGTCTTTTGGACTCTTGAATGATGATTCCAAAGCAGGAATTGTGGATCCAAGCAAGAAGAAATGCTTGACAAACTGAATCTTTTCTTCATTTATCATGATGTCACCCATTGGTCCAGATTTAAGGATAGTAGTCTTCTTTACTATCACTTATTATCCATTACTGAAGGCTCAGATCCCTGGTATTCATTAGCACATGCTTCAAGTCCTCTTCACCTTTAGCAAGCAAGGTTGTGTCTTTAATCTATCACGGATTATTACTAAATTTTCTTCCAATCCTGATCCTGCATCCTTCAACTTTCAGCATAATGATTGGATAATTACGATTAGACTATAGAACCCTGACACATATCACTTTCCTGATCTTAAAACATGCAATGTTCCTCCCCCTCCCCTTTTTTTGTACAACTGCCTCTCGGCCTATGTCTACATTTCACAAGAGTACAAGATAGTATTTTGTAATTCCCATTCTTTTTAAGGATACCCATATGTTATTATGGTCTACACAGTTGAATGCCTTTGCACTGTCAAAAAAAACACAAGATAATAACAATAACATTCCTTTTCCACTTCTTTTAAAAAATCATTTTATTGGGAGCTCATACAAATCTTATCACAACCATCCATTGAGTCAAGCACAATTATACATTTGATGCCAAACTGTGCTGGTTGATCTTCAGCAAAATTTTACTTGCATGTGATATTAATGATAGGATAGTTTGAGCACTCTGTTAGCCCTCGTTTCTTTGGAAGAGGCAAAAGATAGATCTCCTCCAGTCGGTTGGCTAAGTAGCTGTCTTTCAAACTTCCTGGCATAGACCAGTAAGTGCTTTTGGTGCTTTATCGGCTTGCTGAAATGCTTATATTGTTATTCCATCGATTCCTGAAGCTCGTGGTTGGCTAATGCTTTCAGAGCAGCTTGCATTTCATTCTAGTATCATTTGTTCTTAATCATATGCTACCACCTGAAATGGTGAAAGTACTTCTTTTTGATCCGCGACTTTGTATATTTCACCTTAATGATTTCTACACTCTTTCATGCTTTGCCTATAGAATCTTTCAACATTGCAACTCAATTCTTGAGATTTTCCTTGAGTTCACGTGTTCTTTTTTGGCTTTCTAACTCTAGGTCTTTGTATACTTCCTTATGTATTACTTTGCCTTATTGAGCTGCTCTTCAAGAAATTTTTCAGGTCTTTGACTTCATTATTTCATTAATTTGTCTTAGCTGTTCTATGATTAAGAGCAAGTTTCAGAGTCTCTTCTGACTTCCATTCTGATTATTTTTTCTTTCTTCTTTAAATGACTTCATGCTTGCTTCATGAATAATGTTCTTTTAAAATAGTTGTGTTGGCATATGATTAATTATCACATAATTCAAGACTTGAAAAATAAGAAGAGTTGTGAAATTATCGCCACAATCAATTTTGGAACATTTTCTCTCTCTTATACTTATTATTAGCTCCCAACTCCCCCCTCGCAAGCTTTGCTTCCATTTCCTCAATAAACCATCAATCCAGTTGCTGCTGTCTCTGTAAGTTTACCACTCCTGAATTTGCATAGGAAAACATACAAAACAATTATGACAACAATAACAAAACATAGAAAAACTATAAAGAAAATAAAGTAGAAAATAATAAAAACTAGGACATTTAAAATGGATCAAAAAGGAGAAAAATTATAGTGTTGATTTTTTGATGTGCTAAATTTTAATCTAATTGTATCTACAATTTCCAAAACACTGCCTGATAGCAAGGCTATCTGCATACCTTGTCTATGATCCAACGGGTTCATTTCACATACTTTGGACATACTAAGAACAACTCTTACCTAGCAAGCAAATGTTAATTATGTTATGAATTGTAAGTTCTTTCTCTCCCAATAATTTAAAGGATATAACTAATTGCTATAAATCCCTCTACATGCATTAAGCATTTGAATGTGGTGAACTGATTTGACAGATGAAGAAAACACCATACTTGCTCCATCTGATCAAAGGTAAAACTAGTTTTTGGAAAAACAAGGTGAGTTTTGTGTATAGCAAAGTACTGTTGCACTTTCTAGAAGAATCAAAAAGAACTTCTCATGAGAAAAAACTATTGTCATTGTGGGTAGTTATCCTGAGATCACCTCCTACTCATGGTCACTTATGTACAACAGAACTGGTAACTGCAAATACCTTATAATGAGTGCTCTATTGTGCCACATTGTAGCCCTTGCGTCAATCCATTCATCTCATTGAGGATCACCTTTTTCACTGACTTATGTTGTCCTTCTACCATGATTGATACCAGCTGATGTCATGAACAAAATACTCTGACTGTACTTCCTCTAAGACATATTTCTTTAGTTTTTTGGCATAATTCAATATTCTTTGCTAACATTACAAGTGAAATTTAACAATTTCCTTCACTCTTAATTTTTCATTGTCTCACTTTCAAAAGCATGTGAGATGCCTAAAAATACCATGCTTTGGCTCTAGTGCACCTTAGTCAACAAAATTTCAAATTTGTTTTTTAATATTTTAAAGATATCTTTCCTGTAGATTTGCTCTTTGCAATCCATTATATTGTATCTTTAAAAAATAATATTTAATTGTGTTTTCAGTTAAAATTTACTCAGTAAATTAGGTCCCATTTAACAACTTCTACACAATTCATTCACACAGTAACATTCTTTGCAGTTGTCAACATCCTCATTATCTATTATGGTTGTTGTATTTCCTGTAATCCAGTTCCTTGTTCCGTTTTCATCTAATGTTTGTTTGGAAGTAATTGTTCATCATTCATCTCATATAGGGGTGGTTTTGGTTGTTTATTTTTTTATAATGGCATAGTACTCACAGGGGATATTAATTATTCTATGAGCTAATCTATTACTTAACTAAAAGATGACATTAGGGGGAAGTTTCAATGCAAGTTTTGATGAGTATCCACAGACAAATAGTGTTGGGGAGTTTTCTAGTTTTAATCAGTACAATAAACCTGATTTTTTTTACAAATTTAAGTTATGTGTCATATATATAATTTCATCAGGATTTATTCATTGTGGCCCTGATAATAGCAATCAATAGTGGAATCCAGGCACTATAAATAGTTCTGACTTCTGTATGGATACAGTTGTGATTTACATAGATCAATTGTCCTATAAAAGAGGACAATTAATATAAAGATTCTTCTTTGAGTCTTGAGGTTTTTCTCTCTCTTTTGTTGTGGATGAGTATGAACAAAGAGATGTATCTTAAAATACTATTCACAAGATGTTAAGACGCCACACACTACTTAACAAACTGAGAAGTTGACCACCAACTTTGTGAATTTTATTAGCTAATTAAGGAAGTCTTCCCACAAGATTATGGTTGTAATACATAAATCCCAGAAAATCAGGCCCCAAATATATGTGACTATATATTCCAACTAACCATGACTTTGCCCCAAGACACTTTATTATATGCAGATATATGTTATATGTGCACAAATATGTACATGTACCTCTATACAAGAAGGGATTATTCAGTAAATACAGTAAGTACATGCCTAGGCCATCCACAAACAGGGGTGCCAGTTGTTCAAAGCAAAGATGTACGCATGTTAAGGAAACTGGACCCAAGGAAAACAGACACCACAATAGAAAACAAATGTCACTACAATAAAGACACTGATATCAACTCCAGTATATAATAATAGACTGGATAAAAAAAGTCTATGCAGAATTATGAGGGGCCCAGGCACAAGATTGGTTAAGCTATGGTGTCATTACCACTTTAACACCTTTGTTGATATCAGTCTCCTACAATCCAATCCTCTAGAATCAAAATTTATCTCTGCAGGTCTCTTTGAAATTACTGTTTATTTGTAAGAAACTAGACAGAAGTGGAGGCAGACTGTCAAGTAAAGGTCGTGCTGCACCCACCCAGGATGCAACTGGATCCAATATGGTTGCTTTTGAGTCAAGGACAGATTATATTAATAAATGTGTTAGATCAGTTTGATTAGAGAAACACATTCAGTGATACTCACATATGTGTATATCAAGAAGGAATTATACATTGAGCAAAGATCTCACCCCAGTCCAGATCAAGTCCCAATCCCAAAAAGAGTGCACAAATCCCTCTTCAGGGTCATGCAGTCATGAGGACATGCAGGAAGATCCCAGATTCTCAGGTGAAAAAGTCTGCTGGATGCACCACCAGAGCTCATGCAGATATGAACATGGCATCAGCCAGAAGGTCAAGACAGAGAGAGAGTGGGGTGTTCCCAGGACCCTCCTTGTGAGGAAGTCACACCCACAAGGGGGCACCATCAGACTGTGACTCCACCCCTACTCTTCAAGTTTACACAAAATTATGTAGCTATCACAATAAATAACAGGTGTTTCATCTATTTTGAAAAATCTGCCATAAACATCCACATCTGCTATTGCAACTCCAGCCATGAGCATCAGCAATGTGCTCTTTGTCATGATACAAACACGCAGGTTCACTTCCACACATGTTGAGTGAACAGCCAATAAGAACTCCAGTTCTAGTTGACATACAGAAGCAAGATATCTCAAATAAATCAAATACTGCAACTAACCCAATTAAGTTATTTTTAAGGGAACAGTATTTATATACAGAACTGTGTCCTAAATTTTATAAACAATAAATGATATTTTTACCTTTCTCTGTGATTCTGTTTTTTCTTTTGTCTAGTTTGTTTTATTCTCTTGCCTTGTGTAATTTTGTGCAATTGTGATTTGCTTTGTATTATAATCTGTATAGGAAATCCAGGATAGATTGATCTATAGAGACAGTAACTGGGAACTGTGTTGGGGCATGTCAGGGGGAGATGGAGGGAAATGAGAGCTATCATTAATGAGTCTGAGAACAACTGTAGTGATAATTGCATAAATCTAAATATGATAGACTGATTAGGTTGTATAATATATAAAGTATAGACTACAAAATAGGTTTTGAATAATAGCAATAATAAAAATCAGAACATGAAATTCACTAACTTATGAATCTTGGTAATTTGGAAGTCAACAAAATTGAAATGGAACAAATAAAGATTCACATCCTAAGAAGAATGAGCAGAAATAGACTGACTTTTGATTCAAAGCATCATTTGGTTTATAATACCTGGAATGACAATTTAAAGAATTGAATTTCACTCAAGATCTTAAAGTATAATGTTGTTGATGGTAATATAATATCTACATATCTAGAACAAAATCCAGTTAATATAATTATTATTCAAAATAATGTACCACTAGGAAAGCTAATGGTGAAGAAATTAAAGAATTCTGAATTCTTCCATCTGAAATTGATCAAACATGCAATCAAGGTGAAATGATATTTATTGGTGATTGGAATAGTAAAGTCAGAAACAAAGAGGAATTACCAGTAGTTGGAAAATATGGCCTTACTAGCAGAAGCAGAGCTGGAGATTGTAAGATAGAATTTTTCAAGATAAATGATTTCTGCATTGAACTATATTTTTAATAGTATGATAAAATACATATGGGCTTTGCACACTGAAATACACATGAATCAAATTGACTTTATCTGTGGAAACAGAGAATGGAGAAGCTCAATATCATTAGCCAAAACAAAGTCAAGGGCTAGTTTTAGAACAGATCATTAACTGCTCCTATGTAAGTTTAGCTTAAAGTCAAAAAAAATTAAAACATGTTCACAAGAGCAAAACGAAAATATTGAGGATACTTCACATGATTTTAGAGTACATTTGAAGACTAGATTTGACATATTGAACACTAATGACTTGGAACCTGATGAGCTGTGGGATAGCATGAAGAATATCAAACATGAAGAAAGCAAAAGGTATTAAGAAGACAGAAAAGGAAAAAGGCGAAAGTTAGTGCAGTTAATGTCAGAAAAGTCCCTGAAACTAGCTCTTAAATATAGAGATGCTAAACCACATAGAAGAAATTGTAAAGTAAGACAGATACACAGAAAAATTTAAAAGGGCCCCTTGAAGAGGTAAGGTAAAATATTATAATTGAAGAAAATCTGGAGTTTAAAAGCTAAAAAGAAAAATATATAAGTTCAGCATAACAGAAGGTGAAATAAATTCCATGTCTTAATTTGCAATATTGAAAATTCAGTGGACAAAATAATGAATGATTCAATAAAAATCAAAGAAAGGATACAGAGTCACTGTACCAAAAAAACTGGAATATTTTAAATATTCCAAGAGGTATTATATGATCAAGAATGAATTTGAGTGCAGGAAGAAATAAGAAGACATTAGCTAAAAGCAAGTTTCCAAGAATTGATAAATTACCAATTGAAATGTTTGAATAAGTTGATACAGCAATGGAAGCACTCCATAATATATGCCAAATTTTAAAAGAGAGCACCAAACCAAAGAGATCCATTATTTGTGCCCATTCCAAAGGAAGGTGGTCCAATAGAAAATGGAATTTATTGAATAACATAATTAATATCACATGGAAGCAATATTTTATTAAAGGCAATTCAAAACCAGGTTCAGCAGTACATCAAAATGGAGCTGCTAAAAATCAAGTAAAATTTAGAAGAATACGAAGAACCAGGGATATCTTTGCTGAGGTCAGATGAAACTGAAAGAAAAGCAGAGAACAACAGAAAGATGTCTTTTTGTGTTTTGCTGATTATGTAAAGTCATTTGGCTGTATGGATCTTAACACACTATGGACAATATTATAAAGAAAGGGAATGCCATAACATTTAATTGTGCTCATGTAAAACCTATACACAAACCAAAAGACATTACAAGGGATTCAATCAGAACAAAGTGTTACTGCATGGTTTAAAATCAGAAATATTTCATCACAGTTGTATAATAGTGCAACATACTTGCTCAATCTGTTTTCTGAGCAAAGAATCTGAGGATGACTTGAAGCACTTGCTGATGACAATGAAAAAATTCAACCTTTAGTATGTATCACAACTTAATTTAAAGAAAACAAAATCCTCAATTGCATCAGGAGGCAGCATCATGGTGAATGGGGAAACATTTGAAGCTATCAAGGATTTTATCTTATTTGTATCCACAATGAACACTCATAGAAGCAGCATTCAAGAAGCCAAGTGACATATTGAATTGGGCAAATCTGCTACACAAGAATTGTTTAAAGTGTGAAAAAGCAAAATTGTCACTTTGAGGTCTAAGGTACACCTGACTCAAGGCATGGATTTTTCCATCTTCTCATATGCATGTGAAAGATGGACAATGAAAAAGGAAGAATGAAGAAAAAGTGGTATATTTGAATGAGAATGTCACTGAAGAATCTCTGAACTTATCATGGGAGATCAGGAGAACAAAGAAATCTGTCTTGGACAAGGTGCTGTCAGAATGTGCCTCAGAATCAAGGGTAGTGAAACTTCATCTCGCTTACTTTGAAGATGTTATCCACAGCCATCTCTGGAGATGGGCATCCTGTTTGGTACTGTCAGTGGAAAAAGGGAAGATGCTCCATAATATGGATGTGTACGATGAGTGCAACAATGGTCTCAAACATAACTGTGATGTTGGTGCGTGCACTGGGATTCATTGTGTTGTACACATGGTCACGATGAATCAGAATCATGTCAACTGCTCCTAACAACAACATATCTTGGCATTTGCTAAGTTCATTGTTTGGGTTTTTTTTTTAATCTTGTTACTGTTAGGCACCACTGCACCAGTTCCAAAGCATAACAATGCTCTCTATACAGAACAAAAGGAAACACTGCCCCGTCTTGCACCATCCTGACTATTGTTTTCACCCTTGAGTCCATTGTTGCAACCACTCTGTCAATCCATTTCCTGGAGGGCCTTTCTGTTTCTCACTGTCCCTCTGCTTTACGGAGCATGCTGCCCTTCTCCAGAAACTGGTCTCTCCTGACAACATATGTGTAAAACAATGTCTTAGCATCCTCACTACTAAGGAGTATTATGGCTATACTTCTTCCAAGAGAGACAGGTTTCTTTTTAACAGTCCATGGTATGCTTTAATCATTCAGAAGCACCATAGTTCAGATTCATAAGTTCTGCGACCTGCCTTATTCAGTGTCTAACAGTCACATGCAGAGGAGACAAATGAAAATACCATGACTTGGGTCAGGCTATCCTTAGTACTCAAAGTAATACCCATGTTTATCAGTACTGCTCAGAAGTCTCATGTAGCAGATTTACCCAATGCACCATGTCTCCATCTCTTGATGGCTACTTCCATTAACATTCATTGTGGAGCGAGGCAAGACAAAATCTTTAACAGCTTCAACCTTTTCTCCCTTACACATGATGCTACTTATTGGTCAGGTAACCAAAGGCATTTTGGTCTTTGTTACTTTGTGTTGTCATCCATACTAGAGGCTGCATTCCTTGATTTCCTCTAGCAAGTACTTCAAGTCTGCCTCACTTTCAGAAAGGAAGGTCATGTCACCTGTGAATTGCAGGTTGTTAATAGTGCTTTTTCTGATCCTGATACCACCTTCTTCATCATGTAATCCAGGTTTCTGATTATTTGCTCAATTTAGAGATTGAATAGTTATGATAAGCAGATTTAGCCCTGATACACAACTTTCTTGGTTTTAAACCATGCAGTATTTCTTGTTCTGTTTGCACAACTGCCTCTTGATCCATGTATAAGTTCTACTTGAAGTATTCTTGAATTCCCATTCTCCCAAGGTTGTAAAGCATGTGCTATGATCCACATAGTCTAAATACTTGGCATAATGAATGAAACATAAAAAGAATCTTTCTGATATTCTCTGCTTTCAGCCAAAAGACTCATCTGATATCAGCAATGTTATCCCTTGTTTCACGTTCTCTTCTAAATCTCCTGTCAAATTCTGCTGAAATCTTGTTGTAAGGATGTGAGCAAAATTTTATTTCCATGTGATATCAATGATATACTTGTATAATTTTAGCATTCCATTGGACCACCTATTTTTGGTCTGGAAACAAAAATGGATATATTCTAGTCAGTTGGCCAAACAGCTGCCTTCCAGGTTTGTCGACATGCCCGAGTCATTGCTTCTAGTGCTACATCAGCCAGTCTGTAAGATAACGGAGAGACCAGTGCTTATTTTACAATTAAAATGGGTTCAAAAAGGTAAAATTAGCAAGGAGAAAATGCAAACAAGATAGAAGTTAGGACATGGGGTTCACTATGGGTGGAAGTAACAGGTCTTAGAGCTTTATTAGGGGCAGGCTTAATAATTTCCCTGCACACAGCTTGTAACATGTGGCAGGTTTACACTCAAAGGGTGAGTTCATAATTTCAAGGTTTACAAAGAAGCATTAACACATCAGTCTAGTAATTCATTGATGGGAGGGGAGGATCAGGCTGAGAACATGAAGTAACTGGTAAGTTTGCAGACTACTTCCTTCTGCAGATGTCCATTTATAGCAGACAGAGAGATGGGTTAGCCATTGCTTCATCTCTTCCTGTGGTTGAGCCCTTAGCATTGTCCCAAGGACCATGAACCATGGAAGGTAGTGGCTTTGTCTCATTTGACTATGGGGCAAACAGCTTTGCTTTCATTGAGTTAAGTCATTTCAATTGGAATTCGATTAATTCCTGGAGCTTGGTGGGGGGGGGGGGAGAGGTTGTCTAATGATTTCAGTGCAGCTTGAACATTTTCTTCAACACCATTGGTTCTTTCTCAGATTTAACTCCTGAAATGATTGGATCTTAACAAGCTCTTTCTGTAACTTCACATGTTCTTTCCATCTTATTTTGATACTTTCTGCATCATTCTAGATTTTGTTCATAGAAATTTTCAATCTTGTAATATGAGATTTAAATATTTCCTTCCTGTCTTTTTAATGACCTTTGGATTTCTTCATGAATGATGTTCTTGATGTCCTCCCACAGCTCATTATGTTTTCTGCCATTAGTTTTTGATGTATCAAGTCTGTTCTTGAAATTCCATTGAGATGGACTCAAGGTTGTATTTTGACTTGTACTCGACAAAATTGCTGAATTATCCTAGTAGATGCCGTTTTCATATTGGGAAGCTGAGTGACTTTCTCTTTATGATTAGGTCTTCCCCTAGCTACAAATAGTTTTACTTTTTCCTTTCCAACGTGAATACATTTTCTCCCCTTTCTTCCTTTGATGTTCCACTCTGATTCGTAATCCTACTACTAATATTAATCCCAGTACAATATTTGATAAGAGTGATAATGATGGGCATCCTTGTCTCATTCTCCCTGTCAAAAGGAAAGCGCTCATTATTTCTCCAGGAACTATAATATTGACTGTTCAAAATACATGTTTTAATTTTTTTAATGGACTCCCCTTATACTTTTTGTTTTCTGAGGAATTTTAACTATGAAAGAGAATGAGATTTTATCAAGTAATTTTCTGCATCAATTGAGATGACCATGGGATCCTTCTCCTTGTTTCATTTTTGTGATGAATCACTTACGTTCCTGGTATTAATTTCATTTGATCGTGATGTGGAATTTTTTTCATGTGTGCTTGTATTGTGTTCACTGGGATTTATTAGAAAATGCTTACCTCTGTGCTCATAAGGGATATTAGTTTTATTTTTCTGAAATGTCTTTACTAGGATTTGGTGCCAGGATGATTCTACCGTTATAGAATGAGCATGGGAAGATTCTTTCCTCTTTTATCTTTTGGAAGACTGAATAAAAGTGGTATTGTCAACTCTTCTGTGAAGTTTTGGTAAAAGTCTACAGTGAATCCTTCTCTCTTTTTCACATAGGTCTGTGCAGATTTTTCTATCTCTTTTTGTATTTGTTTAGATAAATAGTATATTTCTACCAATTAATCCATTTATTTAATCCACGTTTTCAAATTTGCTGGACTATAATGTTCCATAGTTATGATTCAGTTATGATCTCCTTTATTGTGATTAGCTCTGTGCTAATGTCTTCAATATTTTTATTTGGGTTATTTTCATCATCTCAATTTTTCCTTTGTCAGTCTACCTAGTGATT